>OX578152.1:67268726-67578726 GCA_951213105.1 Amaurobius ferox
TATATGGAAAACGGCTAATGCTAGAATAATGGGGTTGGTCTTATTCTTTTTATCGTCAAAAATTACTTGCAAAACCAACATTTAATTGATATATTTGAGAATACGTGAACTTTTATTTTATATTTTAATGATTTTTGCGTAGCATTTTGCAAAAAGAAAAAAAAATGGTACTGTTTTCCCAAATCTTTCCAGGGTAACCTACAAGAGATTTATCTAACAAATTTTGTGAAATTTGATAAATTAGTATTTTTAGCTATAGTGGATACATGCGATTTTTGTGGTCATTTCTCAAAAGGAGGTAGGTTCTTTTTTCCCGAATCATACCAAAATCTAATTAGCACCAGGATCACCACAAGTAATTTACCTTGAATAATTTTTGAAATTTGGTCAATTACTTTTACAGTGAGAGTAGATACATACATTGCACAGTCAGACACACACACAGACGTTACGCTGAAAATGTTTTTTTTTTTCGTGTTCTAGGGGTCTCGAAACTTGTAGATCCGTTGAAAATTCGAATAGCGATTTTTGATATGATTCCAATATCTTTCATGTATTGCAGGGAAAGTAAGAAGAAAATGAATTTTAATTTGTAGGCAAAGTCATGTGCTGCTCACATCAGATTTTTTACTTTCCCTACAATATATGGTATATAATATATAGGTAAAGTATTGGAATAGTGTCAATAATCGCAACTCGAGTGTTCGACTGATCTATACACGTTTTGGACCTCTAGAACACGAAACAAATATTTATTAGTTAGAGTGTTTTTTAGTTAGAGTGGATACAAGCATTTGCGGGCCATTTTGCAAAAATTGGCGGGTTCTTTTATCCCGAATCGTACCCAAAATAAATCAACACCAGACTTACCCACCAAATTTGTGAAATTAGGTCCATTAGTTTTTTAGTTACAGTGGATACAAAATCTGCACAGACAGACAGACACAGTGACAGATGTCACGCTAAAAATGGTTTTTTCGTATTCTAGAGGTCTTGAAACGTGTAGATCCGTCGAAAATTCGAGTTGCGATTTTCGACATGATTCCAATACTTTCCCTATACATTACCATGTATTGCAGGGAAAGTAAAAATCTTATGTGGGCAGCACATGACTTTCCCTGCAGACTTATATTAACGTTCTCTTTATTTTAATAAAATTTGTTTCACTTTTAATTCAATTTTCGTTCTCATTCGGTAACCGGACTTATTTTCAAAGGTGGCGTAGATTCCAATTCATATTTTCTTTATTTTTTAATAATTCGTTAGATCGAGTTTAATTGCACCAAATAATACTAAATTTGCATTTTTAATTCAATTTTTGTTTTAATTGGTAACTAGCAGCATACCCGTTCTTCGTACGGAGTATATAATATAAAGAAACTTGAAATTCATAATCATGCCCAAATTCTTATAGTATACTAAATGACATGTTTAAACAGTTAAAATATTTAATATAATGCTCCTAAAAAGAAGTTTAAGAATCTCTGTTCTCGCTATATAAAATTATCTTCATGGACATATCTGAAGAATAAAACATCTTGGACCCCTTATGTAAGCAAATATAAAAAAAAAATATGGAATTGAATCAATATATGCAAAATAAAAGCGTTAAAATTGTATGGGACCCGTACTAATTATATACGCGAATATTAGAAAATATAACCTGTATTAGTAGATTACATGTATAAATTGAAAATACCAATAAACCCGTAATCTTTAAATCTGAAGACAGTCATTTATTCCAATATATGTCAAAATTAAAGTGCTAAAATTATATGGGAAGATATACACGTACTACTTATAATGTCCGATTATTAGTAGAAGATTACCCGTTTTGCAATCTGAGTCTCAAATGTTTTTTGGTAAAATACAACAGACGACGTAATAAATTGAATATATAATTAATCCCCTTAATCTTCATACCAGAAGACTGTACTTGATTCCAATATATATGCCAATATATGTCAAAATACATGCCAATATACCTGTACTACTTATATTCTCGTAGGTTAGAAGATATACCCGTGCATTCCTAGAAGATTACTCGTACAACGTACAATATGCGTGTGTCAGCAATTTTTGCCGCAATAAAACAATGGCGTAATAACTTAAAAATATCAATAATCCCTGAATCAATAATTCCGGAAAATATCAATAATAATAATGTTTAAACCTGAAGAGTATAATTGATATTATCCAGTCCAAAATGAAATTACAATGAAATTTATATTATATACATATCTTCATTATTCAAATCGGAAAGGATTTAATAAAAATCGTCTGCCGCATAAACACATTGGATTTAAATCCGTTGCTAAGCGACATGATATCATTTGCTTCAAATAAATTGGTAGAAAAAATATCGTCTAAATAGTTATATTTCTATGGAACATTTGGCGACAGTTTCGTCAAATTAGCGACATTTTAAAAAATCGCCAAATTTATCGCCAAGTGGGACTGTAGAACTGACAGTTCCACTTTGCGACAAATTGACGAAATATCATCACAATACTATCCCCTAACAAAAAACAATTAATATCATTTATGTAGCGCAATTTTATCAATTTCAAGATATTTTTATAGATTTGAAAACATTTTTATCAATTTGGTGACATTTTAAAAATTCGCTAAATGTATTACTAAGTAGGATGGTTGGTCTGACAGATAAATGCTAACCGAACATCATTTCAGTACTCTCTTCTAACAAAACAAAAAAAAATTTCATTGATATGTAGAAGACCCAAGCCACACGACCAACCCGAAGGTTTATGGCAGCTGTTTGTGTGTCGTTTATAACAATTTGGCGACATTTCCGTCAATTTGGCAAAGTTTAAGAAAAGTTGTCAAATTAGCGATATCCCTCCAAATTCGTAGCTTTGAATTTGCAGATCTGAATGAAACATTCTTATCCCGTTTCAATATACTAAATGAAAACACTACAATTGTATTAGAAGATATACCCGCTCTACTCTTTTTCTGTTTCAACAATCGGCTATATGAATTTATTGGCTAAACACAATATATGAGTTTAGTAGCTAAATACGATATAAGCTTGAAAACTCTTTGCCTGCTTTTAGTTTTTTCGTATTTTCTCTACGGCACCTTTGAAAATAAGTCCAGTTATCAAATGAGAACGAAAATTGAATTAAAAGTGAATTAAATTTAATTAAAATAAAGAGAACGTCGATATAAGTCTGCAGCGAAAGTCATGTGCTGCCCACATCAGATTTTTTTTTTTCACGCTCTAGAGATCTCAAAATGTGTCGATCCGTCGAAAACTCGAATTGTGATTTTCGGCACGATTTCAATATTTTCCCTATATATTGCCATGTATTGCAGGTAAAGTAAGAATATATATGTATGACAGTGAAAAATTCCAGTTGCACATTAAAAAATCTGATGTGGGCAGCACATGACTTTTTCTGTAGACTCGTATTCACGTTCCCCATTTCTTCAGTAATTCATTATATTGAGTTTAATTACAGAAAATTACGTCCACAATTATTTTAAAAAATGACACTGAATTGGCATTTTTAATTCAATTTTCGTTCTGAGTTGGTAACTGGACATTTTTTCAACAGTGGCCCAGCGTAAATGCGAAAAAACTAAAATATCTCGAGAACGGCTAGCCCTGATGTAATGCAGTTGGTCTTATTCTTTTCATTGTTAAAAATTGTGTATAAAACAAACATTTAATTAATATATTTGAGCATACGTAGTTTTTTATTTTAGAGTTTGGGGATTTTTCGGGTCATTTTACATGAAAGGGTAGGTTACTTTTTCGGAATCGTACCAAAATCCAATTAGCACCAGGGTAACCCACAAGTGACTTATCTACCAAATTTTGTGAAATTCGATCTATTAGTTTAGGATGGTGGGGGGGAGCCCCCTAGTTTATAAAGAAATAATTACAAAGCAACTTTTTATGCAACATTTGGGTTAGATCTTGTATTAAATTCCATGTCACCGATGAAAATCGAATATTTTCTTTCATCAGGGAAGGCTTAGTATATTTTATCATGGAGGGGGGTCAGTCCCCTCTGGCCACTGGTTGGCTGCAATCTTGTGTTTCTGTCATGAGCTTCTGACAAGGACTCTGAACTTGTTCACGATGAAATTTGAGCATTGCAGATGGCAGACATTTGCAGTGTCAACGGAGATCAGTTAGTCTGGCATCGACCCCCCCCCCCTCCACCAGTGACTTAAGTCTTGCGTGTATACTCTAAAATTTTTGAAATACGCCAACATCGACGTCTATTGCAATTACTGTTGATTTAAAGATTTAAATAAACACTAGTTGCCGATGGAGATAAAATATTTTACTCTAGTATTTTTGAAGTGGAAGATTTCTTTTTTCTTATAGAACGATGTATGTAATAACAATTCAATAAACAGGAATCTTACGATGTATGCAATCACAATTCAATAAACAGGAATCTTACATTGTCTTTCACATCAGTTTTCCAATTTTAAACCCAATTTGGTGTTATTAATAAATGTTAAAGTAATTCTGCTGCTGGCTCCAACTTTCAAATAAACTTTATTTGAAAATTTACGCAAATTTCCAATAAAATAATCTAATCATCAGTACGATATGGCATCAGACAAGAGCAATTCAAAACTCTTTCTTTCTCCTCAGAGGGCTGAAACTGAACTGGTTTATTCAATGCAGTGCGCATGACCACAAGGCATTGTATCGTGACACTCCCTCACCCGGGATAAGGGTACGGGAATTTATGGCTTTAGTGCGTCCCGAAATAGGATACAAAGAGAGGCTTACTTTTTGGTGGGAAAATCATTTCGATGATGGGCAGCTCAATTAGGAAAAGGGACTGTGAAAACAGAGCTAAAAGTTGAATTCTTGCAACCATGCCATTTTTACAAGCGACATCTAGGGAACAGATTGTCGCGGATTTGAGTTTCATTGAACGGTTAGCGGGGCCTTAATCTCTTAGAGCCAATGGTTCAATTATGTCTTAGTATCCAAAAAAATTCCAGAAGAAAACCTCAGAATAATATTGCACTGGAACTCGCAATGAATTATCAAAAACCAAAGCTAAAGCTTTAAATATGTCTGTTTAATAATAATAATAATAATTAAAAAAAAAAAAAAAAACGGCAGTGGTTCCAGGTTGATGGAGTCTAACTGATTTTTCATGAATAATGTCTTTCTTTATGAGTGGTCGTAACAGTTCAAAATATTAACCTGTTGAGAACCAGCATACCATACACAATACAGAGAGCTTTCTCCTTCCTCGGCCCACCGTTGCATGTGCTCTATGAACGTGGATGAATGAATGTAGATTTCTAGAAATAAGTGTTTTTGGAGGCATTTAAAAAAATGAACTTATAATCTTACGAATTCCATTCAAAGTTCATTGGAAAAGTGTTCTTTAATCTTTTCGATAGTGTTAAAATGGAAATTTCGTCATAATATTTTCTTTCACTAAGGAACTGATTTGTGTGAAAATTGAGTCAACACAAAACATAAAATAACTAAAAACCCAATAAAAAAAAATCCAAGGTAATTTGGAATTTGACTTGAACAATCCCAGTGTGCCAATTTAGAAGCTTTAATACAGTGATCAAACAATTGCAAAAGCAATTTAAAAGAAATTTCTTAAGCACCTAAATCATTAATTTAATACTGTTATTCAGAAAATAGTCTTTCATTCCATTAATAATATGTTTGAAAAATAGTTTTTCTGTATAAGGCTGAATTTCTGATAATTTTCAATTTTTAGGTTCAAAAAACTTTTTTTTCAACTTCAAACAATAGTTTCTAAAAACTTTTGCTTGGAATAAGTTCTTGGTAATACTTTTTAAGATTTCTAATAGGTGGCTGAGCTGTTTATCATGATTTAATGGAATTTTAATGCATAGCTTGAATATAAACTTGATAAAAAGATCATTTCGGTGACATGTTCTTTTGTCTAAAATGTGCTATGTGACATGTCTAAAATGTGCAAAATATAAAAACACTAGAACTTTTTGCACACCAACTCAAGCAAACAATGCAAACATATAATTTCTAATGCATGAGGTGCAAATATTAGGTAATTATTTTGCAGAAATATAATTTTTAATAAGCTTCCTCTTTAAGTGTAAATTTCTAGAGATGACTTTATCATAGCTTTTCTGTAAACAGATTTTACAGACCTCATTTTTGCAAATAGATAATATAATGCAAGGTTGGTTTTTTTTTCAGAGTTTCTTAATTTAAATAATTTAATATATTTTTTTTTATGAGGGAAAATATACATATCACCTGAATAGCACAGTGTAGTTGAAATGACCGAAATGGCGGTTTATATGAAAGAGCTAATTAATCAGTATTATTATATTAATGTAGCATGCATAGAATCATTGAAAAATAACTTTTATTTTATTATACCACAAATTAATTAAAATATTTTACGAGAAATAGTAAAAATTCTTTAACACATAACATTACAATCTAAACACTTGAACAAACAAAAATTAAACATTGCCACTATCACCCCTGCAGAGTTTCACTCCGGTAGAACTGTCCAAAAGTGGTGATGTGGTGGGGGTACAGGCACCATTCAAGTGTGTGTGTGTGTGTGTGTGTGTGAGGGGGGGGGGCAGATCTTCAATATATTTTTTGTGTTTTGTGGGAGAAGACAGGAAAAAATCACATAAAGATAAAAATCAAATATGGAGGAAGGGGTTCATGATAAATGTTTGTAGGGGGTGCTTAACTTGTATGGGCAACACTGCCCCAGGCTATTTTAGAAGCGCACAGAGCTCTGACTGCCTTTTTGTTATCAGAGCTGTGCCCTCCTTGTCCTTTTGTGATAAGAAAAGCACTCTTCTTGACCTTTTGTTAAGAGAGCAACGTTTTCCACTACCTGTATCTCCCAACAATATATAAATAATAAAAATAATAAAATTAAGCCCTAATCTAGAGTCAAAGAATACATCCCCCACTATATATACCTCAACTCATTATACTCTATCAAAAGAAACAAAAGAGAAATAGAAGAAAGGGGAAGATTGTTATGTCAATACATTCCCCCTTCCACATGATAAAAACCCAAATTTTGTTAAATTATTACACCATAAAAACTCACCCGGTCACTCAAACGGCTGCTATAAACCCACGGGTCAGTTAAGTGGTCTGGGTTTTCGACCATAAAAACTCAAATTTGTTAAATTATGACACCATAAAAATAAACAAACGACATATTGCGATAGTGTTATGGTTACAGCTTAAGTAATGGATATTTTCGGTTAACTGTTTTGATTATGGATCATTTGTTTAGTGACCGAATTGAATCGCATTTGAGTTCCTGTAGATTGTATCTTAGCTGACTGGAATATGCTAATTTTCTGTATCATGGGCATACTCCGGAAGCATCGCAATAGACACAGGTATAAATGTCTGGTACCGGAAAAGGCACGAGGCAGCTATGATAAGAGCATGTTAAGCTCTTTACTTGGTATTGTTGTGAAAGCTCATATGGCTTGTTTTTGAGATACTTTTTTAGCTCTTTGATTATAGATGGCAAGCTATGTTATGTGAATAGTTGAAGCGTTACGGCAATGTTTACGCTCAATGTAGAGCAGTGTTGTTTCTGGTGTCTTTTTGTAAGCTGCATCACAGTCAAAGATGCATGCTGTTATCATTTCTGTTTGCTTTCTTTCGCAAGTAATAAATTCAGTTTTTAACACTTTACAACAAAGTTGAAAAGTGTTTATGACTTTGTTCATTCTGTCTGTCTGTCTGTCTGTCTGTCCGTTAGCACGATAACTGCCGTAAAAATGAGTTTATCAAAATGAAATTTTAGTATGTTGTTCAGACGGTCTGTAGAACCTATGGGAATATAAATAAATAATATCACCCAATTAGTTTTTTATTGAACCCGGGTTGAAAAAATGAAATACATTGAACCCTATGGGACCTAATTTTTCAAACATTTTTTAAGTTAATTTAAAATTCACGAATTGCTTCGAAATTTTTAGGAAATATTCACATTATCCCATAGAATATATAAAAAAAAATTCAGTAAAATATGTTAAGTAGTTTTTTAATTAAAAAAATTATTTAATATAGGGAAAATAACAAATTCAATTAAATTCTGACTTTGGGATATCTTCCAGAAAGAAAAGAGAGATATTATATAATAAATATCTCTCCATTTGTTTAAACGTTTTGCATATGGGAGTGGCTTCATATTTTAAAATAAATTTGGTAGATAACAATTTTTCATTTTTTTAAAATTTTATATAACTCTTGATAAATTTAATTGATGGCATTTTAAATGCACTTTCCTACGTCCTAGAGAGTTAAAATTTGGTACACAGCTTAAATTTGTTGAACATTTTATTCGACAAAAATTTGATGGATCTTTAAATATAGATCATACATTTTTTTCGAAATGGCCTGAAAATAATCCCTGTTCACTTCTATAAATCATTGGTGTAATATTGTTAAAAATTCTGATGTGGACAGCACATGTCTTTCTCTGCAGACTCATATTCGTTCTCTTTATTTATTCAATGATAATTTGAGTTTATCTGCACAACATAAGTATTTTAAATGACATTGAATTTACACGTTAAACTTAAATTTGGTTCTCATTTGATAGCTGAACTTATTGTCAAAGGTGGCGTAGCGAAAACGCGAAAAAACTAGAATATCTCAAGAACGGCTAGTCCTAGAGTAATGGGGTTAGTCTTATTCTTTTTGTTGTCAAAAATCACATATAAAATAGGAATTTAATTAATATAATTGAGCACATGTAGTCTTTTATTTTTATATATAACGATTTTTGCTGGCCATTTCGCAAAAATTGCCCGTTCCTTTTTCCCGAATCGTAGTAGAATAACCTACAAATGATTTATATACAAAATTTTGTTAAATTTGGTATATAAATCACTTGTAGGTTATTGAAATATTATACTCCAAATTTTGTTAAATTTGGTTCATTAGTTTTTAGCTAGAGTGGATAAAGGCAATTTCTGCGGCCATTTCGCAAAGAAGGCAGATTCTTTTATTACGAATCGTACTATAATCTAATGAACATCAGGATTTCCCACAAAAAACATACCAAATTGTATGAAATTCGGTCCATTAGTTTTTCAATTAGAGTGGATGTAATATCCACACAGACACACAGAAACATACACAGATACACCCTTACACACACAGACGTCTTCCTAAAAGTAGTTTTTTCGTGTTCTAGAAGTCCCAAAACGTGTAGATCCTTTGAAAATTCGAGTTCCGATCTTCGGCACGATTCCAATACTTTGAGTACATACACATACACATATATATTATCTGTGTATTATCTGTGTATCTAAATTCCGTGCCTATGCAATTACAATAGTTGTGATTTTAAATGATCCCTAAACTTTTATTATTTCTTCAAGGAAGCCTAATTTTAACATATGCAGAATGCAAATATCTCAAGCGATTGTAAGATGAATTACATAAGAATTGCTGAATTTTTTTCACACAAAATTATTTAGCTCTGGAGTCTGGAATACAAGTTATATGAATGAAATATTCATTGATTTTGCATAAAGAATCAGATGATTTATATTTCGATACAGTTTTAAATATTTAAGTATAATAAATTACTGTAGTACTGTGATAATGTAAAAGATATTACCACTGAATGAATCACATTTTAGAAATTTTTAAATGAAATTACATTTCAGTTGGAAAGTGTTTCATAATCAATGCTTATGCATGATTGATCTTTCTTGTTTTAATTTTTACTCACTTTGTAAAGTTCTTTCTGCAACACTACGTGTAACACCCCCTGCTTACTCTCATCAGTCGAAATGCATCAAATTTTCTACCTCAACTAAATTTGCTAACATTTTGTACCATTTGCAGGAGCTCCTGTTTGTTTATGTTGAGTCTGTCAAAGTCAAAACAAGGAAGATAGGAAGGGAAATAATAAGTTATGTCTAGATGAGCAAGTAGCAGTAACTTTAGACTTCCGCCAGCTTTAACCCTTTCGGGACGAAGCGCTTCGTTTCCGAAATGTGCGTAAAAGACGGCTATTTTTTTGCGCTAAGCCTAACTCTCGAAAAAAATTCACTAAAAATCACCCGTTCAACACAGCATTCCACTATTTTCAGGAAGAAAGGAAATACTTATTTTCTATTTGATGTATATTTTTTATACAAATTTTCTTTTATCAAAATATTAAAAATTTTAGTGTATATATGTTTTAGGTACAGATGGATAATTCTTTGGCATGTCCTTCCGATTTTTTAAAACTGTACCACATATATGCGTATTCTTAGACAACAAATACTTTGCAAGTACAGGAGAGGTAAAAAATTTATCCAAATACAAAGTATATCCTTTTCCTGAAAGTTCACTTAGAAATGGTTTCACAACGCGTTATCCATACCCACCATCAGAGCTTGATAATCCCGTGTCCTTTCCAGTATACACAAGGAAATTCCATTTATGGCCTCATTCCGATTCTGACGATTTATATATTTTTATTTCATATCTGGACCTTTTCAATGGGATATATTAACGAAATCCCAGCCTTCCTTTCCATGAGAACATAAATAACCTAATCATTTCATTGCTGCACATTCCTTTACCCCCCCCCCCCTCCCCCACCCACTCAAAAAAAAAAAACTCTCTTATATTCCTCTAATTCAACAACCAAATCAATAAAAGACAAAATCAGAACGAGACCCGGAACTCAATTATAAAATTGTTGATGCTACGAGAAGTGCTATGTTTACTTTACAGAACCATGTGTTTCACCGCTCCAAATGGAGAAATAATTCATTGGATTCTCCTTGTGCCAAGGTCAAACATCTACAAAATACATTTAAGTTGCTTCTACGGGCATTTAGCGCCATCTAGGAGACAAATACATTCAAACTAAAACGTTCCACGTAGAAACACCAATACGTGCCAGTCGTCCTTTAGGGTAAAATTTCCTCCGGCCCGCGGGAGTGCCGCTCGTCCTTGAATGCAACTTCGCAGCTGGCGCGTGGGCGTGCCACTCGTCGCGAAAGGGTTAATGAAATATGAGAAAACATTTTTCCTGATATTATTGGGGGGGTGGGGGGTGGACAGTGACAGAAATGACGAATTGACTGTTTTATGAAGTCAAAACTATACTTAATATTATTGAAAAAAATGTAGAATAGACTGTAAATAAATACAACAAAAAATATATGTTTTATTTATAATTTTTTTTAAAGCTCAAGGGATTTAAAATTAATGATTATCAGAAATCCAGCCATAAAACATGAAATAAATACAGTTGAATCTGTTTGAAATGGAACCTGTAGGAAGCGGAATACTGTAATACATGGAAAACACTTTTAGCCCCTATCCAAAAATATAGGAAATTAATGTTATTTTCCCCTGTGTGAAACGAAACCTGCACAATGCGGAAATGGATGGCCAATTAAAAATATTTTGGTAATAAAAAGCACCTGTTGTAACGAACAAAGAATGAAAAAATCATCCAAATCAAATGTAAACAGCCAGAATTCGACCAGTAAATAATTATGCTGTATAGTTTTTAAAGTAAGCGATAAAAAAAAGGAGAAGAATTGCTAATAAAAAGCATCAAATATTTTTCAAATTTAAAAAAATCATAGAATATTAATTTTAAAATCATATATTTGAGTTTCCTAAAAAAATTGCAGTTTCACAGCTTCAGGAAATTTGAAAAATAGATAAACAGAACTTTCTTTAATTATAGACATACATACATTAAGATGGAATCAATTATTTTAGTTTTGTATTGCATTAGGCTAAATATTTTAATTAAAAATATAGATATTTTTATTTACAATATTTGTGCATCAAGAAATATTTACAAGTCAATATAGTTGTTTTGTTTTTAGTTGAATGTCAAAAGGGCTTAACTAGATCAGTGTGAGTGTAATATTATTATACGTCTAGTTAACTCTAGTAAAAAAAAAAAAGAACATCACTTTCTGACATAATATGTAAACAAAAATAATAATGATTAATTTATAGTATAAAAAACTGTATTTTCTGGGAATATTTTCTCTCCGAATAGATATTTCGCTAAATTTTCAAAATTTTATACGTCGCTTTTTTTTAATGCCGCCCAACTGATCGCTATGTCCGATAAAGAAAGTTCATCTGCAATATCCTTTTCACAAAAAAGAAACATCAGAGAATTGCACTTATCGTCAGACATTAATGTTCTAAGGGCATTCATGACAATTTTTAATTTGCTAGATGAGCGTTCATCGGACGCCACAGTCACTGGTGCTGTGACTGCTAGTCTGCAAACTTTGTTTGCCATTTGAAGCATCCGTTTAAGTTCGATCGAACGTTTAACAACTTCGGACACTGTCGTGAGTTCAGAACAATTGTCTAAAAAAAACTGCAGCTCTGCATGAACAGTTTCAAAATCCGGCATTACTATGCTTGGAGGAAACATTTCCAAAATTGAAGCAACATTTTTTGTAGAAGCATTGTCTCTTTCGAGAGGCGCATTTAACAATTCATGGAGAGGCTTTAATGTATCTACAAAAGATATTAAATTTTCTTCCATTAAAGATAACATTTTGTCAAGAACAAGTTTGAACTCTGTTCGATAAAATAATTTTAAGGAGAAATCTGTCTGTGTTTGATTTTTGTCCGAAACCCGACATGGTTGCAATCTCCTTCGATGATGGCGAGCAAACTTTAATTCAGCATTTACATCAAATTTTAAAGATATGTCGATAACACTTTGGATTAAATTATCCATATCATTGTCATTTTTCTTATTAGGATCAACGATGTTATTGTACTTTTTATGTGCATAGATGCATCTACAACATTCAGTTCTTCACATTCAAGAGTTTCTGTTAATATTCTAAGTTTATGTATCAAGTTGTTTACATACGTTAGCGTTACAAAAAAGTCAAGAGATAACATTTTTTTTCTAAGCCCCAATGCTATGGTTTTTGTTTCGCTGTCGATTTTATTTCCTTGAGACAATTCACTTAAAGTATGGGAATCAACAAGCTGTCCAATGCGTTTTTGATAAATTGACCAGTTGTAACACATTTTCAACTTCCTGAATTTGATTTGAGAGCATTGTATCTTTGTACTTGAGGAGAAAAACACAATTCCAATACATTAAATAGTTCCGATATAATAGCGCTTGCCTTAAAACCATGTTCCACAAATGTGTTAAGTCTATGAGCTTGATAAGGAATATATGGCACTACATGGCCCAGAATTTCTGTAATTTTTTGTTGAGTACCATTAAACTTACCTCACATTAACGATGCAAAATCGTATGATTGAAAAGTTATGTTTTGCAAATTGAGCTTGTTCTTAACAATGATATCTGTAACATTTTTTGCTAAACCGCCACCTGTTTTGTCCTAGACATATGCAACGTCAAGAAGTCTTTCCTTTGAAATACAATCTCTATCAGCATATCTTACAATTAGGCCTAGTCTATCTTTTTCTGTTGCATCGGGTGTGGTATCGGCCATAATGGAAAACATTCCTGCCGTGTTCTCTTCTGTTTGTATAAAACTCTTTATTTCTGAGGCCAGTAAATCAATGAATTCATTTTGTGAACGATTACTTAAATATGTGACATGATATGGATGTAACCGTGCATAGTCTAACCATTTCCTTAAAAATGAGCAATGTCTTGCCACAAGCTGAATGGTTTGGACAAAATTGCCATTACTTTCTATTTTGCTACGAAAGGCAAGACCCTGTCTTCCAAAGGCTCTTGTTACATCTAATAAAATTTTTATCACTTTTTGGTTGAAAAAACTATCATGTTCTTCTTGGATTTGTTTATTTCTTCCATTTTTGTTCAGCATGGTTGTTATAAGACCTTTCTTCTTTAACAATGTGTGCATATTTATGCACTTGTGATGAAAAATGATCTGCTAATTTTCGATTCTGCCCTTTTGATTTCATCTTATGCCACTGTCTAACACCCGTTGTTACCCACGCATCTTCTACCTTTTCTTTACAGACTCCACCAGAAAATAAATAGCACACAAAACAATAAGCAGCATCCCTTTCTATACTATACTCCAAGAGCTGGTATTCATCATACCATCTGGCACTGAATCTGCATTGCTTATGTTGATTTTTTGATATATCTCCTTTCAAATTTTCACTAGTCAGGAAAGGTTGTAGCTTTGGCTGATGTGGTCCTAATGATAAAATATATTATCTCTGTCTGAGTCAATAATTTTGTGTTTGGTCGTTTTACGGGATCGTGATGAACTATTGGATCATTGATTGAGTCATGAGAGATAGTACATGCATTCAATCCAGAAAGCACGCTTTCACTATCATGTAATAGTTGATCACATTGCTGTTTCACTTTAGTAATGATATCAATAGCTTCAATCAAAAATCCATATATGGATTCCCCGGTTAAAGTCTATCCACATATGTTATAAACATCGTTTAATGACTTAATAAGTTCGTGCATTCGTTAACATAGACAGAATTTATTTAATTAAATATCAATAGTTTCAATCAAAAATCCGGTTAAACGGGAGTGATTAAAAAAAATGTCAAATCCATTGCATTTCTCTTATACCTCTGTTTGATACTTTATAATAAAAATTGTGCATTATAAAAGTATTTAAAAAATTATTAACCCTTTCGCGACGGTGGCATTCCGGAACTGCCGTGGCCCAAAGGACGGAGTGCTTTACTTCCGAACTGTTCCCAGGTGACGACAATTTTTTTGCGCTAAGCCTAACTCTTGAAAAAAATTCACTGAAAATCACCTATTCAATACAGAAATCTACTTTTTTCAGAAATAAAAGAAATATTTATTTTCTATTTGATGTATATTTTTCATACAAATCTGAATACAAAATACTTGTTAGTCGCTCCCATTCTTTTATCCGAAATAAACGAATAATTTCACTTCGTTAACAAAACATTCCTACGATTCACCAACAAAATCTTAAAGCTGAAATCAAAACGTGACCCGAAACTCAATTATAAAATTGTTGATGCTGCGAGAAGTGCTCCAATTATTTATATTACAAAACCATGTTTCACCACTCCAAACGGAGAAATAACTCATTGGATTCTCCTTATGCCAAGGTCATGTATCTGCAAAATACATTGAAGTTGTTTCCACGGACATTTAACGACATCTAGTAGACAAATTAAAATGTTCCATGTGAAAACACGCATGCGTGGCACTCGCCGTTTACGGTAAAGTTTCCTCCATCACGAGTGTGTGCCGTCCGTCTTTGAATGAAAGTTCGCAGCCGACACATAGGAGTGCCAATCGTCGAGAAAGGGTTAAGCAAAAGAAATGATCATGTAAAAATTATATTTAACAAACTAACGACTAACAAGAAAATAAAAAATATGTACATATGTAGTACTGTAGTTTATAATGAAATGTTACAATTGTGTTACTTTTCTTTTAAAGAATTCAGTTACATATTTTGTTTTAAATAGTGATTTTTTTTACTGATCAAATTTTATATCTGTTACCATGCCTGGCTGTGCTGTAGCCTATTGTACAACATACAGCAAAGCAATAAAACTAAAGATACTGGCATAATTTATCATGCAATGTAAACTCAAATACACATTCAACCATTGTTCCTGCCACTACCAAATTAAAATTGTTATTGACTGATTTGGGGGGGGGGGGATTTCTCCGAGTTTTTTTTATATAACACGAAATAATTATAAAAATTTTAGTCAATACAAATGTGTTTTTCCCACATTAATTACATAATCATTGGTAATCTCTCTGTCTTGTGACGTTGTGAGAATAATCACCTTTGGCAAATGCCGATTGCAGGGAAAAAGTTTTTCAAATGAAAGAACGGGAAAACTTCGACCTCAAAATTCATAATTTTGTTTCACATTTAGTGACAGTGTATATATATATATATATATATATATATATATATATATATATATACATATATATATATATATATATATATACATATATATATATATATATATATATGTGTGTGTGTGTGATAGTACATATGTGACAGTACACTTTGTATTATAAAATAGATAGAGGAGAATTAATAAATTTTTGATACTGCATAATCAATTGAAACTTTAAATGGTAAATTAGATAAATTATAAAGATTCATTGGATAGTCTGTCTTTTCAGAGGCATTTAAAGTTAAAGTGTTTATCACATGATAGAATATAAATAAATTATATATAAAAGTTTAAATATAAGTAAATTATTTTACTTTAAAAGAATAATCTGGATCTTTTCTTGATCCTTGATATACATCACAAGTGAATCCATGATGATATACAACATTACAACTGAAAAGAAATCATGAAATTGGATATAAATTGTTAAGTTTAATATCTAATGAAACACATTATTATAGTAGTGATACCACTGGGCATAGTATAACCTGGGTCCATGAGACCCATATAATCCCCAAAACATGGGTCTTTTGGCAGTTACTCTGGGTCTTTTCAAAACTAATGGCAAATATATTAATTTTTAATTAAAATTATTAATGGGAAAATATCAAGTTCTAATATATGCTCTCCAAATGTGTTAGAATGAGCCTAAATCATTCTAAGTGCCTAAAAAAATTATAATGATTTATGAATGGCATTTAGAAAATATACTTTACTTCATTACTAATAAATATGTTTCAAAAATAATATTTATACATAAAAGGTAAAATAAATATTAAAATACTAGCAGATCAAAACAGATTATAAAAATTGAAAATATTTTTACATTAAAATAAAATATACCAATAATTGTGTATAAATGCAAATTTCTGCGATATTGCTGAAAGAACTTTTAGTAAAACTAATAATGAAATAAATTAAAAATCCATAAATATACTAAAAAGAGGAATTTGTGGCTGAAAAAGATATATATATATTTTTTTTTCTTTGGAAACTGACAGAAAATGCCAGAATCGTGATTTTCCTGATAAAATGTTGATTTGGTTGTTACAGTTCTGTATTTGAAGAAGTCAATCAGATAAGGTCCTAAATTGTATTTTATAACTGCAATTTTTTTTCTCGGATTTTGATGAAGATAACTAACATTAATTTCATTGATTTAAAAAAAAAACAATATTCGATATTTGGTGACAAAATTATAGCAGAACGAATTTATAATCCATGGATGCCGTGATTCCACAAATTTAGTCTTCAGGATATTTACATTAACAACAGTGCTGACACATAGCACAAAAATTTATGTTTTCCAAATCAGAGAGGAAATTGGAGTGTTTGAGGAAATTGCTTGTCGCTTGTTTAACAAACTTTTGCTGTGTGCGGAAGATTTCCCTGTTTCGCCTCAAAGGAAGAATGGGATTATAGATTTTGTTTTCCGCAATTTCAGATTCTGGATTCCACACACGACATTGTTCACACGATAATATATAATTTTGTGTATAGGTGAATATCGCAGTCCAATAATATCTTTCAGCTAATAGTTTGAAAATTTTGCCGATTCCCACATGCCTAACTGCCAAAATATGCCTCTATAAACATCTAGGCATCACCATGGTTTTGTTTAATTCATCCCTTCATGGACGGTCTTTCTAGTTGCTTACGTGCATTAGTAAATTATTATTTATGATTAATATCTATGAAAAAAGAATCATAATATCTGGTATGTTTTGATCTGTTATTTTGTAAATCATTCCTAATATGTATTAATTTAGGGTCTTTCATTTGATTTTCTCTATGTATGGAATATCTATTATTATAGTGTTTATCATCTGTGTTTTCACATTTTCGTAGATCCTCTCCCTATTGTTTATCTTTTGTTCCTCGACACTTTTAGTATTATAATTTGGCTCCAACGAGAATGTACATGATTTGTGATGAATTCATTAGTTAAACTAAATGACAGGTAGAAACATACTAGGAAAAACGGGCCTCCAGAATTGGCACCTTTAGTGCAAATTAATGCACAATTTGTGCAGTACGAAAATTATTTGTGCAGAACGATAAAGAGCTTTATATGTATACACTCAGTGTTGCTGTTGGGATTTGGTGGAAATATTTCGTTCCTAATGATTAAAATTATTATAGTGATTGTAAATGTTTTATTAAAATTGAAGAGTTCAGGTTGTAATACTTTTCTTGTAACTTAAACTCCTTTATTTAGGGAGAAACGCACAATGCATTTTGTGCATATGAATTCATGATTCATCTCTAAAAAGGAAAAATCTGATGTGGGCATGACTTTCACTACAGACTGCAGGGGTCCCATTTCAGTGCAAACCCGCGAGATTCTCGCGAAATCCATAAAAAATCTCGCGTAAAAATTTAGGCTGCGCGAAAATTTCTCTCTCTCCAGTTCCGGCCTAAAATTATTTTCCCCTTCAAAATGGACCGCGAAATCTGATGCTCGATGATAACAAAGCCTAATTTCTTGTGTTGCCTACGGAATTCTAAAAATAGCCACAGGGAGAGTTGATTGACGTCTCGCTTGCACTTCCTTGTCACGTGGGGGAAGCTAGTGTGTGTGTGTGTGTGGGGGGGGTGATAGCAAATAAATAGTAACCCTAAATACTTATATAGCGGAAGATTGCTGGTATTACCGGTTGGTTACTCCAATGGATAAATTTCTAATTAAGAAAACTGATCCAAAGGCAACTGAAGTCGAATTTGAAGAAAATCTGATTGATGTTGAAAATGTTAACAATTTTTAGCCAAACAAAAAGAAAGTCGACACTTTTCAAACAAAATGGCTAAAATCACATGACTGGCTTGAGATTCAAGAAAAGGATGATGCAACCCTTATGTTCTGCAAATTTTGTAAAAAAAAAAAAAAAAAAAAAAAAATATTTCCATTTTCAAACAATAAGTCAAAATTATTACCTAATTCTAATTGCCCAGTGAAATAGTTTTCGACAATATTCGCCTTCGGCGATCAAAAATCGTGTTAAAGTTTAGAATTGCTATTGCTGGATGAAAATTGATCATAAAATGATTTTAAAAATCAAAATATAAAGTAAATACAGTCGCCCCTTGACTTTTGCAGTTTACAGACAAAAAGATAGTAAATTTGCATGTGAGTCATTTTACTTAAAATAACTCATGTAGATGTTTTTATGTCAGCAAATAAAATATCATAACGTAAGCATGGGGGAAGTCAGGAATTTGAGTATTTTTGCCAACATGTGGGGAGGGGGGGGGGGGATAAAATTACCAAAAATGTACTTACTTAATACTTAAAAGACCCCTAATTAATTTTTAAAAAGAATCTTAGTAAGAATGTTAAAAGAATGTTAGTTTTAAGAATTAAAAAATTTAAATGTATAAGAATATGAGTTATAGTTAATGCTTTCTTTTTTATTACTTTCTAAATTAGCATAGTAAAAAAAAAAATAAATAAATAAATTTTAAGTTTCTCTCCTTATGTCCTTATGACAGAAAATCTCTCCCAAAATTTTCTGGAAGGAGAGAATTTCTCCAAAGTCTTTTTCTGACTCAGTGGGAACCCTGTCATTTTCTCTTTCTTTCTTTCATAATTCTTTAAATTGAGTTTATATGAACAAAATAACTTTGATAATTATGTGAAATTACACTGAATTTGCAGTTTCAATTCAATTTTTTTCCCCCTGGAAATTTTGCAAAATTACTGAAAATAAAAAGCTATGTTTAAAAGTTCCAAATTTTTTGGGCTGAGATTGGCTTGAATCGGTGTTTAAGTAGAAATTTGGTTCGAAATTTGATTCTATCAAAATAGGCTTCTTGAAAAGACATTCCTGCAACTTTTGAAATGCTTCCTTGCACTTGTTGTCCCATTGAAATTTTTTATCTCTCTGTGTCAGGTCCAATAATATCGATGTAGTTTCTGCGTATTTGTCAATTGAATGTTTGCAAAAATTACAAATTCCTAAAAATCTCTTGAGCTTTCTTAGTGTCTTAGGTGTTAGGAAAGATGTAATTTTCCTGATATTTTGTTCTGTTGGGCTAATTCCTTAGTGACTTCACATTTACTTGGCGATAAAGTCATATTGTACTTTTTTTGAAAAACAAGTTTTAGTTTGTATTTTAGCTGATCATAACAGTTTGCTGGAATATGATGTCATCAATATAGGCTAATATATTCCCATCTTGTAAATCTGCTAATACTATGTCCATTATTTGTTGGAAAGCACTGAGCTTACATGTCCCAAAACCATTCTTTTGTACTAATAATTTCGCCATCGTGTTGTGAATGCAAAAATATCCCTCATATTTGCAGGGAGCATCACTTGGTTGAATGATGAATGTATATCCAGTTTGGCAAAACAATGGAATTCGGAGAGTTTTGTTATGATGTCATTTATTTTGGTTATTTTGGAAAGGAAAATAGTTGAGATATTATTTATTAGCCTTAAACCTAGGCATAGTCAGCAATCACAATTTGATTTCTTTACCAATATTATAGGGTATGCAAATTTTGATTTTGTTTCATTGACTATTCCTGCCTTTTCCAATTCTCTTAATTGTTCTCTGGCTGTTTCTTGTAGCATATATGGCACATCCTACAGTCTGGATCTGCACGTGGTTGTGAGACGATTCTATTGTTGGTTATGCAACGTCTGTAGACCCTAGTGTTATTAAATTGTTTGAAAATACTTCGCGAATAGTATGACAAAATTTAAAAAATCCTGTAAAATTAAAAAAATCTTGTTTAGTATCTTTAGTCATGTGATCTAAATGGAAATCTTCTGTTTTCAAATATTTCTTCTTGTATAATTTCTGGTGAAGCCTGGATTAAGTTGATTAGTGTATATTATCCCCTTGTTATGTTTGACCATTTTGCAGTTCTATTCTGAAATTTGTGATTATTGATCTAAAAGCTATGTTTTTGTTTAGCGTAATGTTAGAGTGTGTGGTATTTTGAATGATGTACACTCTAAAATCCATATTTAGGAAAGATTTTCTTCTGGTTTAAAATAGATTTGTCTCTCGTCTTCTAAGTTTTTCAGCTACAATTTGTGTTTTTAGTCTGGTTTGGTGCTAAATGTATTTTTCTGTTGGTTCTGGCTGTGTTTATTTCCTCTGTGATGGAATTAATTTGTTGTTTTTTTTTAGTTTGGTGGAATTTCCAAATCACCCATTTTAATTGTGTTGGTCTGTGTGTCTGATATGCCTCTATATTTTTTGCAAGAAATTGTATCCCAGTGTCCCTTCATACGTGTGTGGAAATTGTGCTTTTGTAATAAAGAAAAGGCATCTGAAATGCCTGTAATAAATTTTGAATGGGATTTCAACTGCCTTAATATAATTAATATTGTGTCCCATAAGCATTTTAATAGTAACAGATCTTGAAACATTTTTTATTTTTACATTATCCTTAATTTTGTTACATAATGCGACTTGAAGCACACTTATACTGGTACCACTGTCAAACATAATTTCTGTCTGCATATTATTAAATTGAACCAGAATAGTTGGTAATTTTGTCTTTTGGTCCATATCTCCTACCAAAGTTATCATTTCTTTTCTATAAACTTTCTGTTCCCTCATGTTTACTATAGGGATTTGATTGTAATCAGGAGACCTCACACTATCCTGCATATTTGTTTTTCTTATTTGATTAAAAATCTCCTTTTCTAATTAAGTATTGGTTTCTGTGCTTAAAATTTTCACGTATTTGATCCTAATTTCCTCCTCTGCCCCTTTCATTATCTCTAGGTACTCTTGACTGATTCTTTTGGTACCTATCAAACAAGCGATTCTGTGGTGATGGTACCTGATTTTATCCACTATCATTGCTCATCAATGACCCCTTTTGTTTATGTTTTGGCAGGAGGCCCGGAAAGGGTTAGCTTGTCTCTCTTCGTAATCATATGATGGTCATTCTCCCCTATTGATATATTGTTATGTATTGGGAAATGAAGTGTTTTGCATTTGATAATCATATGTGTTTCTTGGGATGGAGTTATAATGCTGAAAATTTGCATCTGAATATGGTAGGCGGAATTGGGGTGTGTTCTGTGTTTGGTTGTAATACATCTGCGGTGAGAAATTATGTGGATATTATTTCAACAACTCTGCAGTCTGTTTCTTCTTGTTTGCCCCTGGTATAAGTCCCACATTCCCTCATGATGTGATAAGGTTTCGCACAGTAAAAATATTTTGTTTTTGCATATTGGGGTATATGTGGTGTTCCTGGATTTTTAATGCATTTAATTCTTGAAGAATGATAGTGTTTAGGAGTTATGTGCTGAATTCATTTTGTTTTTTGAGCAATATTTGGATATCATTTGAAGTAGTGATATTGTTTAATGTGACCGACATTTTTGCAAAATTAGCATTTTGAAAATTAGTGGTTATGCAGATGGCCTCTTCAAAGCTTTGCGGGTGATTTTTAAGCATTTTTCTTTAGAAATCTGAGTTGACGGCTTTCAAGAACTTGCTTAGCCAGAGTTTATCAACTATTTACTGTGTGGCTGCATTGTGAGTGGTTTGGTCAATGTCATTTAATGTTAGTGTTGTGATCCTGTGTGCTAACTGCTTTATGGTCTCCTCCGGTGTTTGTTTTGCAGTGGTAAACAAAATCTGGTTGGTTGTGATGTTGGGTTTGGTTCCATCCAATTACCCGAGTTATTTAAGGCTTCACATTGATCAAACAAGGCTTTGTACTCAATCTCCACTAAATTCCCCTAATAAATATGTAATTTCTGGGATCCTACTTGCCGGTGTTGCTGGAGCATTGCTGCCTTCTGCCATGCTAAACTCTGAATTGACATGATATACATTTGGCAATTTAATTTTATTCTCCTACTCCTGTTTAGGTTCCTAACTCCTTCAAAATGCACTAAATTACATATATGAAAACAGCTATACATTCATGTAAAACATAAAATAATGAAAATTCTAATATCTCTATACCTATCATTCACCATAATACAATTTTACCTTAAATAAACAACTTCTTATTTTATAGTATCTAACACTTTTAAATAGTCAACCTTTCAAAATAAACTCATATTTGTATCTTTCTGAACATGTATGGCATGAACCATTATATGGAGCATAAATTTCTCTTGTCTCAGTTCTCAGTCCAAAAGCAAAAATTTTATTTGTACTTATGATTAAAATTTCAATTTTTATTAACTAGTTTATTTAAAGAAACATTTTCCTAAGTTTTATGAGCTGGCTGCAGGATCAAATGTTATGCATCAAAGAGCTGGGTACAGCAGCAATTGTTACGTGTTTATGCCACACATCTAGTAAGGATGCAGAATTCCACAATACCCAGTACATTTACACAAACAAAGCTAATATTCCAACATTTAAGAAATACTTGAAATGAGGACAGGTAATAAAATAACAATAAAACATTTATTCTATCCATATCATTATTCACGTTATGCATTCCTCGTTTACTAATTAAGATTACATATACGTTAACCACATTAACATGCAATTAATACAATAATTATTGTGGTGTCGAAATTCCAATAGTTTAGAATTTTCTTTTTTTAATGCTTTTATTTCATTTGTAGAGATATAACTTCAATGTTTAAAGTTTTAAAAATAACTTTATTTGCTTATAATTAAAGAGTTACAACTATTTAAAAGTAAAGTTGTGATGCAAAGAGACATCATAAACACTTAATGTTAAAAATACTATACTGGGAACTACAAGAGTTTAACTTAACTTATTTTAAACTTTATGAAAAGAAGATTAAACTGTATTTTCAAGTTTTAAATCATAAACATTTAGGGTTAAAATATAATTTCAGAAGCTTTAATTGTTTTCTACATTTTTAGAAGCTAATTGGTTCTTAAGTTAAGGAGTAACTAGAAAGAGGGAGTTGGTAAGAATGATAAATGAGGAAGATTAAGCAAGGATTTAATAATTAAGAGAGTAATTTTTACAGTGTAAGTAAGGAACCCTGAATGGTGCAAACTAACGGAATACGTGCGTAATTGCCGTACTACTGTATAAAGAAACAATTATTTTGTTAACAAGAATTTATTTTTGTGAATCATAATTTGGTAATTTGTCAACTAATATATTAAAGTGTTGAACCTAGCCTTTGTAAGTGACCACTGTTGCCCAGGGAATATTAATTGGTTAAATTTAAATATTTTTGATGGTATAATGTTTTTTTATGTACTTGAAAAATAATTTAATTTAGAATCTTTTTTTGTGGATTAAAAACTCTCTTTGAATGCAAGATATCCTACCAGGCCAAAATGGCGTCGATTTTGCGATTTCCTAGGCGTTATCTAAGCGTCATGACGCCAGGACCGCTAATCCCCTTTAATCCAGGAAGACAGTTATGTTTTCTTCGAATTGGGGGATGTGATTTGCGAGATTGGCATCCAGGGATACTGGAATCTTGGAAGACATCGTCTTTACAGCAACCCTCCTGCTAGGGTCTCATGCACAAAAATATTATGTAGTGGCGAGCGTAATGCACGCCAATTTTGTTTATATATTTCACCCCCGCATCGAAACTTGACACATTTGCTCGACAATTTTTCGTCACACCTTTTTGGAAACATGCTCTCGTCATCCTTTCGATGAGATCTTCATCACCCATCTCTGCTAAGAGGCATCATCGGAGGCCGCTGTTGACGGCTTGCGCGCCGCGCTTCTCCTAGGACTTCTCCGGGACCACCCCGCTGGGGTCGCTGACCTGAAGCCTCCAGCCCGTTGCGGCGCCGCTCTCTCTCGACGGACGGAGCAGTAGATGACGGCGAAGAATCACCTTCACCCTCGGCCGGCTTTCACCTGTGGCCCCGTCGTCCTAATGCACTAGGTGCACCCGGACCGGACAGTCCTCACCATCTTCCTGGGTTCCCCATCAAAGTCACCGATCCAATGACGCCCATGTCGCCGCCTGTGCTCACGACCGGGCCGACGCCGCCTCTCCGAGATGCGGAGCCCCGACTCTTCCGGCGCCTGAAATAATCAGGTGAGGCCTTTTGCGGCCGAAGATTGGTGAGTTTTTATTTAAAGAAACTCTTTCACGGACTTTGACCACTCTCTCACCATGTCTGGACGTCACCGTACCAGAGAATTCTGTCTTTTGGGGAATTCCCCAGTCATCATTTTATAATGCCTTTTTTTTTGAGGTAGAGCTCAAAGGATCCTTTTAATTAGTTTTTTTAATTTTGTGTAAATTCCCTGGGTAAGCTTTGGTCACACAGACATCTAATGTTAAATTTAATTCCCTTTTTTTCTGCCATGAGGCAAGGATTTATATTTAGGCTTGAATTGCCCGATTATGTAACTGTCAACTGCACTTAAAGAATTCAATAAAGTTCCTAGTTTTGTTTCCCCCTAATACTGTTGTGTTTATTTTAGTCCCCTTCATTCCAACTTTTCCTTCCAGAAATTTCTTTAGTTTGGTTCTCAGAAGACAGGACCAGGTAACTTAAACATTTAATTTAAGTTTTTTTACTATACGATCACTTTCAAATTTAGATGGGAAAATTTAATTTAAAAATCTATGCGTGACAAGAGGGCACGACATAGAAACTGGTGCCAATGACCAGTCCTTTTCATGAGCTCTACCCTAATTTTAAGGTTTTGTTTTTGCTTATTTACTTTGATAATTTATTGTTTTGATTGTATGTTTATTTTATATTTTTTGGGGGAACTTGTTTAATGCATTGTCAATGTTTTGTGAGGTTTGCACCAGATCAGGGGGCCCTTTTGAATTTTAAATCAGAATTTTTATTTTTTTTGATATGACACCACTGATTTTTCCCAAGGGTTGGAAGTTTTCCCAGGATGGGTGGTAACAAGAAGAAAAAGGGTAGAACTCTGATAAATTTGCCTAAAACACGTAGCTCTAGTGCAAGGAACCAAATTTTAAACCCACCTTGTCAGGTTTGTGCAGAGTCAGGCTCAGATAGTGAAAGAGAAGTTGACCCTCCCATTTTGGAACTGCAAACAGAGATAAGTACTTTGCTAAATATACAGGACAGCAGGTTAGAAACAAACATGGAAAGTACCCAGGTCAGATTTTCTGCTCCTGTAGCACCTTTGGGGGGTATGTTAGATAGTGTTCCTTTCTTTTCCGGAACTGACCAAGAACTTGCTCTGGTCGATTTTTTGGAACGCATTGAACTTATAGCAGCTTATTCAAACTGGACAGATGCTGACAGACTCATCACTATCAAACTCAAATTAGTGGGTGAGGCAGCAAGATTAGTTAGAGATAACCCAAACTTGAGGAGTTCTTCAGATTATTCAGAAATTGTAAAAGCTTTAAAAGAGAGATTTGAGTCGCCAGAGTATGCACACAAAAATCTTGTGTCACTTATGCATACATATCAGCGTCCACATGAGAGTGTCCGGCAGTATGCTGCCCGCTTGGAAGCACTGTCTTTTAAAACAGTACCCCAGGGTCTTCTGAAAAACAAAGAATCAGATGACTACAGACAAAGCATTTTGCTTTCAGTTTTTCTTGAGGGTCTGAAGTCAAATGTGAGGAGATTAGTTCTCCCACATAACCATAAAACATTTTCCTCAGCCAGGAAACATGCGGTATCGGAAGAGGAGATATTTGAAAGGCAAAATTCTCAAAATTTACCTACAGAAGATGTAAAAGTAGTCTCAGAGGCACCAAACCAGGATTTGGTTAACCTAATTAGTGAGCAACAAAAAGCTATTGCTTCACTCACAGACTCTATTTCCGCATTGAAAGTGCAGGTAAAAGAAGTGTCCACGCCAAAATTTAACAATGTCAGGGGACAAATGCAAGGAAACCAGGCCAGGAGAGAACCACTTCGGTGCTTCTCATGTAACAAAATTGGTCACATGGCCAAGGACTGCCTGTCACGTTACAAACGACAGGGTAGATATCAAAACAGAGGACAAAATGTTTCGCAGGGATACCCTAGGCAATTTCAACAGTATCCTGTGCCATACCAACAATTTCAGGGAACTTACCAACAGTATCCCATAGCTTACCAACAACCGATACAGGTCTTAGACACAAACCAGCCAGCCATTCAGGCAAATAGTGCATCCGTCCAGGAAAACTAGGCTTGGGCGATGGGAGTAAGCACCTTTGCTCTCCATCTGATGCCCTTTTGGAGGTGTCTTTTCTAGGGATGGCGGTTTCATCTGGTCGAACTCAAGTTCCTGTTGTGCTAGGAAATATACAAAATTCTGACTTTTCCTTTTTAATTGATTCAGGAGCCTCAATTAATGTCATTTATAGAGAAGCCCTAGATAGTTTAAATATTGATCCTGATATGCTAGAAAGGTGTAATTTTTATTTAAGAGGGATTTCGGATCAAAAATTTCAAATTAAAGACAAAATTAAACTACCTGTTCTTTTTGGCAAACAAACATTACATATTGAGTTTTGCATTTTACCTATTGCTACTAAACCTGCTGCATATTCAGCTATTTTAGGTACACAGTTTTTATCTAAACACAAATTCATTTTAAATTTTAATGAAAGCATTTTAGAAAATGACCAGGTTATTATACCCTTTGCATTGTCACAAACCACTCCACTCCCCAATCTTCAGAAAAAGTCTGGTAATTTAAAAACTTTTAGTCAAGCTGATAAGGCTGAGGATTCAGTTATATCAAATGCTGAGGTCTCAAATAATTCTGCTCAGGAGACACAAGATAAACCAGTTAATTGTTATGCTTATAATAAATATATTCTTAAACCCCATTCGGAATGTTTCATAAAAATTACATGTAAACCTCATAATCTGCAAACTAATCTTATTTTAATTGAGCCAGTATCCCTTAACAATAACATTTCAGTCGCACGTTCTGTGCATACTTATTCCAAAAACAATGTGTACACTGTCAAAATTGCTAATTTTTCTTCTACTAATGTACACTTAAACAAAAATACCAAAGTTGCTATTTTGTCAAAAATTATTTCGGTCCCATCTTACCCTGTTAATGTTGTCGAAAATGCAAATTCCCAAGATGGAGATAATTTTGAAGTGTGGGGTGGTAAATTCGATTTTTCTCATTTACATGATACACATAAAATCCCATTACAAGAAATGCTTATTGAATATAAGAATATTTTTGCCAACTCTGTGACTGACTTGGAAGGTTGTGACACTGTTTACCACAATGTTAATTTAAATGATCCTACCCCTGTTAGACTTAGACCTTATCGTGTACCCTTCCACCTAAGAGATGAACTTAATAAACAAATAAATGAATTATTGGAGTCTGATATTATACAGGAATCTGACTCACCTTATCAAAGTCCAGTCCTTTTTGTTAAGAAGGCTGATGGATCCTTTAGGCTCGTTTGTGATTTTCGGCGTCTAAATGACATTACTATTGCCGAAAGTTTTCCCATTCCAAATATCCAAGACATGATTGATAATTTAAGTGGAGCAAATTTTTTTTCTACCCTTGATCTAACCTCTGGCTTCTACCAGATGAAGCTACACCCTGATGACACCTATAAGACAGGGTTTTCAACACCTTTGGGTCACTATGAGTGGAAACGAGTCCCTTTTGGTCTCAAAAATGCTCCATCCTCCTTTCAGAGATTAATGTCCATTGTTCTGTCAGATCTTTCCCCCTTGCAAATTGGGATTTATATTGATGACATTGTCATTGCCTCCAA
The DNA here is from genome assembly GCA_951213105.1 of Amaurobius ferox. Lineage (NCBI taxonomy): Eukaryota > Metazoa > Arthropoda > Arachnida > Araneae > Amaurobiidae > Amaurobius > Amaurobius ferox. The sequence continues at coordinate 67,297,266 of OX578152.1, forward strand.
AACTTTTGAAGAGCACTTACAGAAATTGAAATTTGTTTTTGATCGTTTAAAAGCTCATAATCTTAAACTTAAACCAAGCAAGTGCGTATTTTTCAAGCCTTCTATCTCTTATTTAGGTTTTAATGTTTCGCAGGGAATAGTGCAACCTCATGCCAAGAATCTGGCAGTAGTCCAAAATTTTAAGATACCAACTTGCAGAAAACATGTCAGGCAGTTTTTAGGTCTAACCGGGTTTTATCGACGTTTTATTCAAAATTATGCACAAAAATCTATTCCATTAACAGAACTTACCAAAAACTCATCTAATTTTCTTTGGACAACTGAAGCACAAAATTCTTTTGACACTTTGAAAGATGAACTTTTACAGAAACCAGTTTTACAGTTACCTGACTTTACGAAACCTTTTGCCCTATGCACTGATGCCTCGAAACACTCTTTAGGCGCAGTTCTATGTCAGGAAGATTCAAATAAATTTTTACATCCTGTTGCTTATGCGAGCAGAAAATTAAAAGATGCAGAAGTTAATTACAGTACAGTAGAAAGGGAAACTTTAGGGGTAGTTTGGGCCACTTCATATTTTAAGCACTATTTATTAGGCAAACATTTTATTGTTTATTGTGATCAAGCTTCCTTGTCGCATGTTCTCAAACTTAAGGATCCTACTTCAAGAATTGCTAGATGGATTATGAGCTTAACTCAATTTGATCTTAAGATTGTACACAAACCTGGAAAATTAAATGTAACTGCTGATTTCTTAAGTAGATGTGTAAACACTATTGAAGTACAAGATGCTAAACCACAACAGTTAACTATTGATCCTACCCTTTATGCCCGCATTGCTAATTCTCAGCAGTCTGATGCTAAATGTTTAAAATTTAAAAATTTGTTAGCTCAGAGCAAGCCTATTTTTCCTAGTACTCTTTTATTTTTTATTAAAGATGATGCCTTGTTTGTTGTTAAGAGAAAACCAAAGCATAGATCTCAAGCATCAGACAGAATTTTTGTCCCTTTAAATTTAATTCCTGAAGTTTTAAGCTTGTGCCATGATTCTCCTACTGCTGCCCATGGAGGCTTTAAAAGAACTCTTTCCCGGCTACAAAGGCACTTTTACTGGCCCAGAATGTATGCTCATGTTCTAAATTACATTAAATCATGTCACACTTGTCTGCAAAGACGTGGGTACAAGTCCAAGCAAAAGGCACCAATTCAACGCATGCCTGTGACTTCATATCCCATGGAAAGAATAGCAACTGACATTGTTGGCCCTTTACCTCAAACAATTAATGGCAATAAGTATATTTTAGTTGTGACTGACTATTTTACAAGGTGGCCAGAGGCATATCCCATTAGTAATACAAAATCAGAAACCATTTTGGCTTGTTTAGAAAGTTGGGTTTCCACTCACGGTGTTCCCAAGCACCTAGTAACGGATCGAGGCTCGAATTTCATTTCAAAGGTTGCAAGAAATTTTTATAAAAAGCTGGGCATTATGAAACACAATACTACGAGTTATCACCCAGAATCAGATGGGGTTACAGAGCGTCTTAACGCAACAATTATAAAGTCTCTCAGCACCCTGGTGTCTAAAACACAGGACGACTGGGACAGACACCTCAACTTTGCATTGTTGTCACATAGAGTTTCGAAACATAGTGCCACTGGGGAGTCTCCTGCTTTTCTACTGTTTGGTCGTGACATTACATTACCTGAAGATCTACTGTGTAAGTCTAGTAATCTAAATTATGTTTCTGTTCAGGACTATTCGGATGACTTAACCATCCGGCTAAAAAATACCTTCCAAATTACTAACCAAAATTTAACTAAAGCAGCTGAACGACAGGAGACTTACCAGCATAAGCATGCAGTCACTAAGGACATTAAGGTGGGTGACATGGTCTTTTTATACACACCTGTGCTACAGAAAGGACAATCTAAAAAGTTTACAAACTTTAATAAGGGACCTTACAAGGTGATTTCACAGAAAACAAAAGTAAATTTCGTGATCACAAATACTATGGCTCCCTTCGATACACAAATTGTCCATGTGAACAGGCTTACTCGAATCACTGACAGGAATCAGGCACTCATACAGCCACATTCCACGAGTCAAGTTAGTCAAGACTTGCCAGGTACAAATGCAAATGATTCAGCTAGCAGATTACCTAGCGGCTCAGGTTATCCTGAGCAGGGATACAATTTGAGGTCTAGAAATATTTTATTTTGATTTTTATGTACATTTTCATTTTGATTTATATACACATTTTTCTTTCGTATAGAGTATACTTACATTGTTTGATCTTAGTTTATACATTCGTGATTTTTGAAGGCATGTAGCTTCTAATTTTTTTATTGTTTTCATTTTTCACTGATATTTTTATTCAATGGATTTATTTTTATCACGATGGTTTTGTCATGATAAGTTTGGGAAAATCTTTAAGGTTTTTCTTAGGTAATGATGTGTACTAGTTTGTCGTGCATTTCATTTTTACGCAGCGCATTTACACACATTTGTTTTATTTTGGTTTGTTGTTCCCCTGCAGGGGACATTATTGTTTGATGCTTGTTAATTTTACCTTTAATAACAAGGTAAAAATTTGATTTTTAAAGATATGTTTATTTTTATTTATTCGAAAGTTGATTATACTGCATGTCAGTGAGATATTTAGATAATTTTGGAGCAGTGCAGAGAACTGAGAATTATTATTATTACCTTTTGGAATTCACTACTGACAACTAAAATGTTGGGTTATTTACAGATACTGCAGATAATGGAAGTTTATTGAGTTTTATGATTATTTACACATATTGCAGAAGTGAGATTATGTTATGAAGTTTATTTTTTGGATATATTGAGAATTAGGTATACGGAAGATAGTTAGATTGAGTATTTTAAGTTTGCAGAAATTATTATTCTGTGGTAACAGTGTTAGATTGAGTATTTTAAGTTTGCAGAAATTATTATTCTGTGGTAGCAGTTTTTTATAGTTAAGTAATGCGAGAGAGACAGGGCGGAGGTACACTGAAATCCAATGTGATACGCTGACATTCTTGATGCACATTTGTATTGAACTTTTCTTCCACTATCGTTTACTTTTTCCAGTGGCCAAAATTTTTATTTTCGAGACCTTTAATAGTTTCATGTGGGGAGGTGTACTGCAACAGCACTACAATAGTTCTATTAGGATTTCGCTCGCTCGAATCCTTCAGCTTTTAAAAGTTAATTTTCCTCATTTATTTGCTTGTTGGGTACCTCACCTTATGTGTTCTATTTGCTAAATTTTGAACTCTTTTACGTTTATGTCGGAACTGCGCATTCCAGCCTGTTTGGATTTAAAGCGCGATGGTGGTCCATGTGTTCTTTAACATAAATTCTTGTGCATTCGACCAGGTATACAATGCGATTCAAGTGCAGTACCATATAGTGGTGGTAAGAAATTTTTTCTCCTCTCTTTCTTGATTGAAAAGTTGTTTGGTTTTTGAGATTTAAAAGATAGTTTGACCAGTTGTTTGGCTTTGAGATTTAAAAGATGGTTTGAACAAGTTGTTTGGTTTTGAGATTTTAAGAAGATTATCATCGGCAGTCAGTACCCATGGTAGTTAGTAGTGAAATCAGTAAAAAAAAAAAAGTGTTCTTTTTATGTGCTTACTTTTGATAGGTTATATACACAACCTACATATTTATACACCTACCACTGATTTTGATAGAGACTTACATTTTATATATATAATTTTTTTTTGTTTTGTGTTGTCAAGTAGAAACACCCTGTCTGAGAGTAGACTCTTCATTACCTCTGCCTGATCCTCAGATGCACATTCTTCACAAGGTTGGGAGTCTCTTTTGAAAAATTGTCTTCTTCGAAGAAAATTTTTCTTTTTGGAACGGTGGGGTAATTATGTGGTGTCGAAATTCCAATAGTTTAGAATTTTCTTTTTTTAATGCTTTTATTTCATTTGTAGAGATATAACTTCAATGTTTAAAGTTTTAAAAATAACTTTATTTGCTTATAATTAAAGAGTTACAACTATTTAAAAGTAAAGTTGTGATGCAAAGAGACATCATAAACACTTAATGTTAAAAATACTATACTGGGAACTACAAGAGTTTAACTTAACTTATTTTAAACTTTATGAAAAGAAGATTAAACTGTATTTTCAAGTTTTAAATCATAAACATTTAGGGTTAAAATATAATTTCAGAAGCTTTAATTGTTTTCTACATTTTTAGAAGCTAATTGGTTCTTAAGTTAAGGAGTAACTAGAAAGAGGGAGTTGGTAAGAATGATAAATGAGGAAGATTAAGCAAGGATTTAATAATTAAGAGAGTAATTTTTACAGTGTAAGTAAGGAACCCTGAATGGTGCAAACTAACGGAATACGTGCGTAATTGCCGTACTACTGTATAAAGAAACAATTATTTTGTTAACAAGAATTTATTTTTGTGAATCATAATTTGGTAATTTGTCAACTAATATATTAAAGTGTTGAACCTAGCCTTTGTAAGTGACCACTGTTGCCCAGGGAATATTAATTGGTTAAATTTAAATATTTTTGATGGTATAATGTTTTTTTATGTACTTGAAAAATAATTTAATTTAGAATCTTTTTTTGTGGATTAAAAACTCTCTTTGAATGCAAGATATCCTACCAGGCCAAAATGGCGTCGATTTTGCGATTTCCTAGGCGTTATCTAAGCGTCATGACGCCAGGACCGCTAATCCCCTTTAATCCAGGAAGACAGTTATGTTTTCTTCGAATTGGGGGATGTGATTTGCGAGATTGGCATCCAGGGATACTGGAATCTTGGAAGACATCGTCTTTACAGCAACCCTCCTGCTAGGGTCTCATGCACAAAAATATTATGTAGTGGCGAGCGTAATGCACGCCAATTTTGTTTATATATTTCACCCCCGCATCGAAACTTGACACATTTGCTCGACAATTTTTCGTCACACCTTTTTGGAAACATGCTCTCGTCATCCTTTCGACGAGATCTTCATCACCCATCTCTGCTGAGAGGCATCATCGGAGGCCGCTGTTGACGGCTTGCGCGCCGCGCTTCTCCTAGGACTTCTCCGGGACCACCCCGCTGGGGTCGCTGACCTGAAGCCTCCAGCCCGTTGCGGCGCCGCTCTCTCTCGACGGACGGAGCAGTAGATGACGGCGAAGAATCACCTTCACCCTCGGCCGGCTTTCACCTGTGGCCCCGTCGTCCTAATGCACTAGGTGCACCCGGACCGGACAGTCCTCACCATCTTCCTGGGTTCCCCATCAAAGTCACCGATCCAATGACGCCCATGTCGCCGCCTGTGCTCACGACCGGGCCGACGCCGCCTCTCCGAGATGCGGAGCCCCGACTCTTCCGGCGCCTGAAATAATCAGGTGAGGCCTTTTGCGGCCGAAGATTGGTGAGTTTTTATTTAAAGAAACTCTTTCACGGACTTTGACCACTCTCTCACCATGTCTGGACGTCACCGTACCAGAGAATTCTGTCTTTTGGGGAATTCCCCAGTCATCATTTTATAATGCCTTTTTTTTAGAGGTAGAGCTCAAAGGATCCTTTTAATTAGTTTTTTTAATTTTGTGTAAATTCCCTGGGTAAGCTTTGGTCACACAGACATCTAATGTTAAATTTAATTCCCTTTTTTTCTGCCATGAGGCAAGGATTTATATTTAGGCTTGAATTGCCCGATTATGTAACTGTCAACTGCACTTAAAGAATTCAATAAAGTTCCTAGTTTTGTTTCCCCCTAATACTGTTGTGTTTATTTTAGTCCCCTTCATTCCAACTTTTCCTTCCAGAAATTTCTTTAGTTTGGTTCTCAGAAGACAGGACCAGGTAACTTAAACATTTAATTTAAGTTTTTTTACTATACGATCACTTTCAAATTTAGATGGGAAAATTTAATTTAAAAATCTATGCGTGACAAGAGGGCACGACATTATTGAATATGTTATAAATACATAAATATATATATATATATATATATATATATATATATATATATATATATATAATTATTCAATATTGATATTAATATCAATACAAGTATAAGGTACATTCAATATGCTTCTTACAATTACTACTCTTACAGTTCCATAGAAGACCATACTATAGTTAACAAAATACTCTAGAATTACACTGCAACCATTTTCCCTATTTTTATAGGGCAAAGAGAGAAGGAGGGTGAGAGAGAGAGAGAGTTTGGAGGGTATTGCTCTTGTACGACAAATATATTAAATGTTGGCATATCTCTGTACTACTGTTGCTGACGAGGGCTTCTGGATGCATCATCATTTTTCGAAAGGAATTCACTCATCCAGTCGATTCACTCGTCTCAAGACCTTGTTTTCAACTACTTGATTTCACATTTTAAAAATCTTAATTCCCCTTCCCAGACAACCAGTGACTTCCACAGGAGATCCTAAAATGATCCCAAAGATCCTAAAAGCGTCCTATCCTAAGTTGGATGTCTTGAGACGTCCTGCGTAGGAGCCATTAAAAAGATCCGTCCTGAATGACTCTAACAGGATTCCTTTAGGAATGATTGTGGGAACTTCGAAAGGAGCCAGCTCAAACGCCGCCGCTATTGGAGCATGGAGTTTTTCGCGCATGCGTGGCTTTGTGATTCGGTGCTTCCTCTACCGTACCGGTTACTGGTTAGGCTTGGCTTGTTTGAATTTATAGGTGCACCGCATGGTATTCCAACTAAAGTACAAAGTAAGTAAGTTTTTATTTTCTATACGTATAAAAGTTTTTATGCTTTTGTTGTAAAAAGTGCATTTTTTTTTGTAGCCTATGTTTCATACTGTAGGTGTATTTGGCCGTAACATCCATTCAAAACATTTTTGTCGATCGGGATTTCCCGATCGACAAAAGTGTCTCAACTATACCTATAATTCTGCCGTACTTTTTAACAAAGCAATATAAAGAAATTAATTATAATTTGACGAATATTTTATAGAGATTCACAATTTTTAAATATTTATACTTACAAGATCATTTTATGTTCCGAATTTACATTCGAAATAGCATGATTCAATCTGCTGTTTACGCTGTAAATGCGAGGCAACGATCAAATCCCATTGCATCTACTTCATTAAATTTGAAAAAAAACATGAATGAAGGACGGACTCATTTTTTTAAATGAATTCGATCTATTAATATCAGTGTTTCTTTTCACAATGCTATACAAAATAACATTTTATATTTTTTGTTAGTTTTTATTTTATGGTTTTATTCTTTTGTATACAGTGGAATCTCGTTACAACGAACACCAGTTTAACGAATATTGCGCGATGTTTTGAAAAAATTCCTATTCTTTCCTCATTAAATATTTTCACATTAACGAATGAATTTAAACTATGAAAGCATTTGTTTTTTCAGATTAACAAATTTTTTTCTTTCATTTTACCTCAGAAACCCCTTTCTAGATCTAAAAGTTGTAAAATTTGAGAAAAAACATCCCACCGTTATTTTAGCCTTCTTGTATAACGTTGCATTTTAATATTTTACTATGATAACATTTAATACTCCTTTCTATTTTTACTTGCAATAAAGTTGTTTATTTTTAAAGGAAAGATATACTTTTTAAGTAGGGTATTTCATAATTATAATCCTTTTGGAAATAAATGTGCAACTGAAAGGGGTTTCTGAAGCAACCACCCCTTATCTAGATATTTTTGTGTACATGACCAGGTGTATAGATAATGCATCCGGGGGGGGGGGGGGGGGGGGGGGGGGGGACAGGTGATTATTTTTTCTGAAAATTCTTTCATATATGAACTGATAAGAAAATTGAGATTAGCAGTATTGTCAAGTACATTAAACGTGTACTGTAGTTAGTTTATTTGGCTGTACAGCTGTACTTTTCTGTCCGAAAGAAGTGGAAGCAGTACAATCCGGAAGAAAGCAAGTTGATTTTGCAAAGGAATGTGGGATTGCTGCTTCTACATTATCTGCGATTTAAAAAAAAAGAACAAAATTTTAAAACTTTCTGAGCAGTCTGTTTTGTGTCCCGACAGGAAAAGACTGTTTAGGAAATCATTAAAACATTGATGAAGCTGTGTGCAGATGTTCGACCGAAAAATATTCCTGTTTTTATGTCAATGATACAAACTAATGCGAAAGAATTTGCAGAAGTTGTGAAAGTAAAAGAATTTGATGCTAGTTCTGCATGGTTGTTTCATTTCCATGAAAGATATGGAATAACATGAAAACAAGTCAGTGGAGATGAAAAATGTACTGATTTATCGGCTGCACATGAATGGAAAGAAGACAAACTGTTGAAATTTTGGAAGATTATGAACCTGAAGACATATTTAATGCTAATGAGATAGCCTTTTTCTACCAACTGCCACCAAATCGTACTATGGCGAAATAAGGCGAAGAGTGCAAAGGTGGGAAAAAATCAAAAGTTTGCATCTCAGTTCTCTTTTGTTGTAATGCAACTGGCACAGAAAAACTAACCCCACAAGTGATTGGAAAATCCGCAAAACCTCATTGTTTTAAAAATGTTTCATCGCTTCTCTGCAATTACAAAAACAACACCTGAGTCTGGATAACAAAAAATATTCCTGCTAACTGCATTTCAATTTTACGGCCTCTCGATCAGGGTATCATAAAAAAATGTTTAAATTCATTTTCGTTGACTACTTGTTGAAAAAATACTTGCGAACTTGAATGATGAGTACTAGTATGGCAATTAACCTCAGACAAGCCATTGCAATGATATTTGTTGCTTGGCAAAATATGTCCCAGTCTATAATCCAGAACTGTTAGAAGAAGTTGGGTATTCTCTTTAGAATGTGATAAGAATGATATATTTGTTTTAGGATTCTACAGCTGTCGATTTTCCTAAAGATCTATGAGCTACAGCGTCCAAAGAGCTTAATTTTCCTTTAACAATATCACCTTCTGATTATGTTGGATACAATGCGTAAGCTTTTATATGTTCAGACTCGACAACTAGTAATATTATAGCTAGTCTTGATAGTAGCAACTGCGAAGACATAAAAGATGATGAAGGTGATGAGTGGCAATGATGAAGGTGTACCAGATGACCCTCCAGTGTCTTTTCAAACAGTCCTTTCAAATATCGAATTTTAGCTCAGCAAAAAACTGTTACTGAATATTTTTATTCGTTAAGCGATATCGAAAACTGTTAACAAACACTCTTTATCACTTCCAGTGCAAACAAAAATTTCTGACTATTTTTCGAATATGTTATTGATTTTTCTTATCATGGAAATAAGGCCACTTGCAGTTTTAGGTATGTTTGATTTGCTTTATATTATGCTTCACATAAAGAATCTACTGCTACAATCAATACAATTACGTAATTTAAATATATGTGTGATAAATTTATTCCTCTTTATTCTAAAATGCATCTTTGATTAATGACAACAAAAAACCGAAATAGTTGTATTTGTATATAATTTAAAATATATCGTAGCATATAATATGGTTTCATTATGTTTTTTCCTATACCTTCAATTTTTTAAATGCCCCCCCATTTTAAATTTTCACTTTAACTTAAGTTTTCAAAATAACGAATTTTTACTGCGGTCCCTAGAAATTCGTTGTAATGAGATTCCACTGTACCTCTATGAATCTATCTATAATTCTTCAGCTGTAATTGTTATGAAATTGTTGCATAAATTTTAATATAAAAAAGGCAATTTCATTTTTTTTTTACCTTCATATACAAGGGTTGTGTATATTTCCTCTCTACACAATCACCAAATATAAATTTTCTTTGCCTGAAATTCAGTTTTTTTGTTGTATTACGTTTATTTATATGTTAAATTTAATACAAATAAATTTTTAACAAGAATTTGTTTTAATGTGCACAAGATTTGCAGGTTGTATTTGGTATAAGGTATATTGATATTACACATGTATAATATATAATGCAGAATTGATATGGAAACTGTTTTCCTTCTTAAAAGGATAGAAAACTCACTAGTAGAATACATTTACAAAACTTGCACCATATAACCATTTATGTTTACATTCTCTTAGGAGAGGGAAAATTGGCAATAACTTTTATATTATTGATTAATAAATGAAATTGTTCTTGCTCTTATTTACTATTGATCATAATTTTAATGTTGATATTTACCATTTATCTAAAAGATATTTATGATAATAATTAGGAAAACATAGTTAATTTATTTTAATTTCAAAACATGCATAATACCGAACCAGTACTAAAACAAAAATTCAGAAACAAACGGAGAAATGCACAAAAACTCAAGTAGGCTATCTCTTCCTAAATTAAGGTGGGTTTTTTTTCAACTCCGATACAATAGAGCTTATTGTAATCATGAATGGTAGATTTATTCGGCTAATGTTATCAGTTATTGTAACACTTAATGTAAACTAAATGTTCCAGTTAGGTAGTCCAGAAAATAGACATCACTCACCTCAGTACATAATCAGGCCCTTATTATGTATAACCATACTTATGGATTTTACTAAAATTCTGCAATAGTGGCCATTAAGCTTAAAACTACATACTGGCCACTTGCTATTAAGCGAAAGTTATGAATTTTCATGTCTACAGTTAGGGTATACAACTTTTCTTTATAATCTTGTCTTATCAGCATGGTTGATTGCTTAATGTTGCTTGGGAACAGGATTGCTGAATATTGTTTGCTAAATAAAAACTAAAATTTAGGAAATGGCGTGTAAAAAATACAATTATGGTTTGTAATGTTTGTGTTATTTTTAAACCTAAATTTAAGTTGAGATTGACCTTCGAATGCACTTTATTTATAAACATTAACTGCAACATAACAAGTTCATGTGCCATAAGGTAATTGAAGCAAGACTAGGAGGTAGGTGAAGAGTCTTTATTTTGAACTGCAGAAACAATATCGGAAACTTCACATGTGGATTAGGCTTTATATTTACTCTTTTACCTTCTAAATTTATGAGAAAAGGGATAAATGCAATAAATATTACTTGTTTTCGGGTTCAAGAAAAGAGTCCCAGAACTAATTATGTAGTTATAGAGCTTTGAATATTTGTATGTAATGTAAGGGAAGAAATGGATTCACAATTGCCTTGTTGAAGCAATTTTGCAAATAAACGCTGTAGAACAGCTTTGCATCAAATATAAAGTATCAACTTTGAGTAAATTATATATTATATGGAACCTGCAAGAAGTTGGTGAATTTAGAAATATTACTCTATAAAGGTAGTCACTTACCAGTTCCTTATTTGACTATGCATGCAAAAATGTAATTATCAGGAAGTTTGAATGTTTTACCAAGTCAGACTATTACATTAAGTAGCATATTTTCTGAAATTTTTAGCATTTATGGTACTGCATTTTAAACTATATTTTAAAATACTCGTTAACATGAATGAAGATTATTTTCTGGAACAGAAGATTTTTATTCCAGAGGAAATATCTATTAGAAAATACAAAAGTAGGTAGCAATCAATGCATATGGTGTTAAAAATAAAAGTTATATGATAGAAATTTTTCCAAAGGCACAATTGTTATGAAAATATTAAAACATATTGTCTAAATAATTAAAACACATGCTACTGTACAGAGTTTTTCTTCACCTAATTCACATTCCTCAAAATCATTGTTGTCATCTAATAGTTTCTTTTTTCTGTAGGAAACCTTTAGCATTTTTGAAAGAATAATTTATAAAAATTAATATTTTTAATTATTTGCCAAAAAAAACTGAAAATCAAGCCAGAATGTGTTTTGCAGAATTTCATCAAAATAGAACATTTGCTAAAAAAAAATGCAAAAGGCATTGTTGCATAGGAGTATTCACATTAAGAAACAATTGTAAATAAAATTATTGATGTGCACATGATTATATAATACTCGGAAGTTGTAAAATAGACATACACAGATGCTCTAAATTTCGGCTAATTTTGAATTAGCATTTTAGACAGTTATGAATCGGGTCATTTTATTACTGCATGTACATAAAATACTTATTTTGTCAAATGTTTTAGAAATTTGTTAATTATCTTATTTTATTGCTTTTATACACTGAAAATGTTTGCAGCAAATTTAAGTTTCAATATTTATGTTAAATGCATTTTTATTATTTGTCTTTATTTTTCTCGTCATCACAATTATATACAGTGCATTATTAATGGAGGAAGTTAATGCTGTAATAGTAGCTTGTACTATTTAATGTCGCAAGTTGCCAATATTTATCTACAATTTTCATTTATAATTTTCACTTAATTCTTAGTTTCTGGTTATGGTAGCAACAGATGGCGGCATGAGTTGTAAAATTTAAGTATTCACTTGGATTTAAACCAAAGACCTTATTTGTGAAGACTGCTAGTTCTCTACCATCCAAGCCAAAGCTTTACATTAAGTTGGTTTAATATTATTGTAAGACAAAAAATGCGTATGAAGATTTCATTTTCTAAATTCTATCAATTTATTTAATGATTTGTGAAAATGATTGTTTGTAAAAACAAGGGACTTGCTAAAGTGTAATAAATATTCTAAAGTAATTTTAATTAGGACCCTTTGTGTTTTGTGATGGAATCACTTTAGTTAGCGACTTGTTGATATGCTGTAAACTTATGTTCTGCTCGTAAATATTAGATTGAACCAGAAGAGATTAAAGATTGTTAGTAATATTTTCTTAATTTATGTTATATAATAATTCAATTGTTTGGAAGAAATAATAAAATTGTTTGGGATAATAAAATTGTTTTGGAAAAGACAACTTTCATCCACATATTGTTGTGCTGCCATTGTATCTCTGATGTAAACCAGAGGTGACTGGCTATCAACGCACCCCAAACCATAATGCCACATTGTCAAGCAGTATGGCGTTCAACAGTCACAGCAGGATTAGATCTGTTTCCATGTCGTCTCCTGATTCTCACATGATGACTGTCATTTGACAAGCAGAACCAAGACACATCGCTGAACACTACCCTGTTCCATTCAGTCATCTAGGAAGCTTGGACATATCTGACACCATTGTAATCTCTCAGATGAGTGTCTTGTCGTCAATGTGAGTCTTCGTAAAGGATGGTTTGAGTGCCAGCAGCTCTCGGCCAATCGTTGAGAAGCTGTTCTCGCTGATATTAGAACATCCAATGTACCCTGCAAATTCTGCAATGTTGTCATTTGTGATAGTTGTGACAGTTGTCATTTGTGATACCGTCACCGCATGCCTTCGAATGTGTCTATCAATGTGTGCTGACGTACTTCTGAATGGACACAATTGTCCACTGCGACAATTCACATGCCCTTCTTCAATCTATTTTCTCCAAATCCTTTGAACAGTAAACACATCTGGTGTGTTTCAGTGCCGTTATGACCATTCTATCATACTTAGACCTGAAATGAATCCCATCGCACGATCATCCAATTGTTTGAAATGGACTTCAGCAGCGTTGGCCAGGCATCTCTCCAGTCCAGGCATATGTCTTCTGAAACAAAAAGTAGGTTTCCATAGGCGACAGACAGTAGTTGGCTCATCTGCCATTTTCATTCCTATTGTCCCCACTCTAATCACCTGATCTACTTGCATATCATTTACATACATCGGCCACGGCCAGCTGCGTTTGTATCGCAATTTGTATAATTATATGGCCAAAGCTCCGTGGTGTTGCTTTTTCTGTGTCAGATAGTGCATGTATTTTTTAGAAAATTGTTACACTTTACTTGCTTAAAGTGATACGTTTCAAAGTATTTTTTGTTTGCTGGAAGAAACTGATCTTTAACATTTGAAAATATTTTATGAGGGTGAGCAGGATATAATTGTCTGTATAATCGAAAGTATTTACAGTTGTCTATAATCAATTCTGCACTAGAGCTTAGATTTCATGGTCACATTATCTATGGAAATTTCTGATGTTTTGTTACTTCTATGTATTCATTTTTAAAAATAATCATTTATATTGTGATGCGAATGTATTTTATGTACATATTATGTGCATGAATGTTAAACATTGTTTTCTTTTAGCATCAGGACCAGAAGCAGAAGGGCTAATAGACCTTTCCCTCCCAGCCACCTGTGAGGAAGAACTGATAAATGTTGAGGCATTCACCATGACTCCAGCTGGTGGCACTGAACTTGTATGTTTCTTTTTTTTTCTATTTTGTTTCATGAATTTTCAATTATTAACAATGCATGATTAAAATCAAGAATTTAAACTAAAAGCAAAAATAAAGTTCAGGTATTCATTATTTCAAAACAGAAAAAAAAAATGTATCTAATTTGCACTTTGCCACTTTTTTCTAGTAATGATTATTAATATATTTAAAAGTATGTGGCTCTTCCCTTATAAGTAATTAATAAATTGACTACCATGTATTTATATATTTTTAAAATGTATTTATTTCAGTTTTATTCAAAACTGGAAAATGTACACAACACTGCCTGGGATTTATGGCAAAGATTAATTGCATTCATTAAGTTTTCAAAAGGTATAGTAACTCGCTGCGTGGATGCATATGTGGCTGCCCCCAGCATATACATCCTATAATAATGCACATGCATTCTAACGATTCAGTTTATAGTTGGAAAAGATAATTTTTCAATTTTTTTTTTTATGATGGTGTCAAGATAGATACTGATTAATCGCTATGAAACAAATTTGTGTGAAAATTGTTTACATTAATTTTATTAGCCAGTTAATCTAAACAATGTTATATTTAGGGAATATCCTATCTTTGTTATTTAATTGTTGCTCTGTTCTACTAAAGTGTACAAATTATTGATTATGTTGAGTTTGAATTTTACTACAGCAATTTTTATTATATTCTTGCAGTATAGCAGATTCAGAGGACTAGGAGGGACTATTTATGCTGATGATACTAGGCATTGATACAACATTCGATTGCAGATGCTGTAGCAGAAGAATACAACTGGTGTGGGAACACCAAAAGATGATTGATTCTCTGCTCTGAAAGTTGTTGATATTGCTATTGGTGAGTATAACTACAATCAGTATTTACACTATGCTTTCTAAATTAAGATATGAAAATGTCAGGGATAGTACTTGTCTTTAAATTCTTGAAAAAACAAATTTACATCTTGAAATTTCACTCTTGAATTTACAGTCGTGCAGTTTGATGGTCTAGCCAGTAATTCTATTGTATACGTCATGCTCTTTTCATATGTTTAAAATTGTGATTTCAAGCACTTTTAAATAATATATAATTTAGTGCTTTTAAACAAAATTGCATATTTTAACACTTAAATAACATCTCAATTTTTATCACTTTTTCATAAAAATCTGCTTTCAAGTAAAATTATAAATTTTAGTTCTTTTAAATAAAATAAATATTTAAGCACTTTTAAATCAAATTGCAAATTTTAGCACTTTTCATAAAAATAGAGAATTTCAGCACTTAAAATCTCAAAGTTAGAGCTTCTAAATAAAATCTTAAAATTGTAAATAATATTATGAATGTTGGTGCTTTCTGTAAAAGTACTCTATGTGGTGCTTTCTGTACTCTAGTTGGTGCTTTCTGTACAACTAACTCAATAACTAAAGCTGAAATAGATGAATAAATATTAAATGCACGATTAAGATAAGCATTAAAAAAGGCTTTTTTAGAAGAAATTGGGTGAGAGGAGTTAGTGGGAATACAAGAATTAGTGAAAGTAGGTTTACGAAAAACAGAAGTATGAAACCCAAGAGAGTTATGGGAAGCAAGAACATCCAGAAAAGGTAAAGAAAAATTAGACTCAATAATAAAATTAATAGAGGTGTAAAAATCATTGACATTATCCAAAAGATTAAGGAAGTCACTCAAACTATGGTTCCAAATAATAAATACATCATCCATATAACGGCACCAAAGATTGGGTTTAAGGAATAAAAAAAGCAAAATCTCGTTCTCAAGCTCCTGTAACACAGCCTCAAATAAAATGTCAGATATCTTTTTGCAAACAGGGCCCCTGTAGGTAACTCCTTATCTGTTTCTTTAATGTATATTAATTTCTATCCCAAATAGATGCTGTAATGCCTATTCAAGGTGGTGGTCAGAATGTGGCAAGATCCGATATTGAAGATGTCATAAAAAAAATTGACCGAGACATGCAAAAGAGAGAAGATTGTATTCTGTAAAGAAAGCTTCAAATAAATAATGATTTAAAACTTTTGTGTTTTTATTGTACAATAATGATATTGATATATCTAGAGTTATCTAGTGTTATTTTAGTTTAGGAATACATGCCATGCATCTCCTCAGATTTTATGATATCTAGTGTTATTTTAGTTTAGGAATACATGCCATGCATCTCTTCAGATTGTATGAAATATGTCTACCAAATTTTATGACTACTATAATGGTAAAAATTCATGACAGTTACTGACCAAAGTGACAATAAAAATTAACAGATCAGTGGCCAGAAGTAACGAAACTGCAGTAGTCTCTACTTTTTCATCATAGTTTGTAGTGTAACACACTATTTTTAAAAATAAGTAGTGTATCTAGTAGAACGATATGGTAAATAACTAGTTTGTATCAAGTTTTGATCCTACTTTTAACATTCTTTCAATAAACAAACAAGGTGCCATTCTACATATGTGATCCTTTGTACGAAATTCGATGTTCTGTGCAACGATGTACGACTTGTAAAGTACCAAGCTCTTTGGAATAAATCAAAAATGTCGGTTGTTTTAGCTGACAAGATATCTTCGGAGCTAATTATCTGTCTCATAATACCAAATAAGATGAGATGGAACTCAATGCATTCTGCTGTCGAACGCATATGCCTGTTCCTGAGAGAGAACAAGGAGAAACAAGGAACTATGCAATAGTTCCGATGCTGCAGGGTTAGGAAGGCCATTGCCTCGTGAAGTTCATTTTTTATATGGATATATTCAGATGTATTATGTCCCAAAAGATCCTGCTTATCTGATTGCAAATTCTACTAAAAATGAACAACCATATTTTTAAATAAATATTTTTTACTTTATACTTTTGTTTTATTTTATTGTTTTCAGTTGGTATGGTAAGTTGATCAGTAAATTAAATATGTTAAATTACTAAAGTATAGTATACCCATATCCTCAACTTTTTGTGCAAATTGAAGCCGTGGACAAATTCATCTTATAAAAGTAGTTATGCAGTGAATACATTTTAAAAGTGGTTTGTAGTCAGTACTTTTTTAAAAAAAAAGTAGTTTTTGTTCACTACAAAATAAAGCAGTTTTTTCCAACCACTGCTTATAATACATGAGTGCTTTTTAAAATTCTTATTAGTAAAATTGATTGGTACTGATACAAGCACTATTGATTTAACTATTGACTAAATTTTAGGCTATTTCAAAGTGAGTGTGAAAAATATAATAAAACTATTTGAAAATAATTTTGGAATATTTAATCTTTATTTAAAGTAATTTTTAAATAATAAAAAACTTTAACAAAGAAAATATTGATAAATTTTGGCTGTTTATTATTTTTGCTATTTATAATAAATAGCAAAATTTATCAAAATATACACAAAGAAAAAGACCCCAGAAACATTCTGCAATATAATGAGAACCATCTAAAAAGTTCCAAAACAAATTCTATAATCAGCTGACATTAGTCCTGAAAAATCCTAAAAGAGTCCAGTGATATGTCAAGAACCATCCTATAACAGCCAATATCCATCCAAAACCTATCCTAAAGAATCCCAAAAGCATCCAGTAATATGCCAAGAAGCGTCCAATAAGTTCCTATAACAAGTCTGTAACCATCCAAGAACTATCCTGGAAAGTCCCAAAAGGATCCTAAAAAATCCCATATCCATCCAAAAACTATCCTGAAAAATCCCAAAAGTGTCCAGTAATATGTCCGGAAGCATCCAATGAATTCCTAAAACAAGCCTATATCCATCCAAAAACTATCCTGAGAGATCCCAAAAGCGTCCAGAAATATGTCAAGAAGCATCCAATAAGTTCCTACAGAATCCCATAGTAAGCCTAAACGCATACTAAAAATTCCGGAAAGCATCCTACAAAGGATGCCCACAGTACTACAAAAAGTGTCTCATTTTGACTTCCACGGGACACCCTCTGGATGACTCTGGGAGATTTCAGGACTTCCTTAGGAAGTCGCA
The DNA here is from genome assembly GCA_951213105.1 of Amaurobius ferox. Classification (NCBI taxonomy): domain Eukaryota; kingdom Metazoa; phylum Arthropoda; class Arachnida; order Araneae; family Amaurobiidae; genus Amaurobius; species Amaurobius ferox. The sequence continues at coordinate 67,315,331 of OX578152.1, forward strand.
TAATCCTGCATATGACTTCCACAGGATTGATTTAAGACATCCTTGTGTTGTTTGGGTTCCCCTAGAAGTGCTCCAGCTTACTATTGGATTGGCAAACATTTTTAACATGCCCTATGGTATCGCCATTAATTTGGTTTTCTCAATTGAAAATACAGAATCAAAATTCAATCTGTTTGTAATACTGCTATGACCACTTTCCCACGATCTATACAATATGACTTCACCTCTGGGGTTAGCTTGTTTTAGCATCCAGCGTTGGTGTCCCCTTGAAATGCTAGCACATCCTTTCTAGGTTCTAATTTACAGCCCTTGCAAGCGCTTTTCAGGGTACTTATATAAATCCAATAACACTTTGAGGAACCATCTTCACCGATGTTGACCCTATTTTGGAACTTGTAATGTAATATTAGGAATTGGAAAACTCAATGAAACAATGGCAGCCTTGTTCGTTGCAGCCTTGTTGTAATTAATACAGCCATAAATCCAAAATTTAAGGACATCGCTGAAACCTATTATGTATTAATTGGATGATATGTTATCATAGCACAATGGCAGTCGTGGAAATCAAAAGGGCAACGTGCACGATTCTGGTTACCAAAGCTTGGAGCATGGTAGCAAAGGTTGAAGCTAAATAGCAATGTGAAACAATGACTATATATGAGAACTTTATATATTTTGTCCTTTAAAGCTACTAATATAAAAAATTAAAAACTAAGTGTTATTCATGTCATTATCAGAGTTGAATATTAGAAAATAAGAGGAGTCAGAATAGGACAGTACAAAAAGGAAGAGTCTGAGTTGAAGATTTGAGGTACCGACTCTATACAGATCTGTCTTTAATGGGGTAGCAGGTTTAATAGTTAGCATATCTACAATAATAAAAGAAGATATCTGCCTGTCTGTGTCATCTGTAGTGAAAACTAACTGATGAACACATCTGAAATTTGATACAGAGGTACATTGACCCCCAAAAGGTACACCTTGTCGAAAATTAAGAATTTAATTAATTTCAGTTCTATTTCAATATAGCGGCCAAGTAATTATGACTGGTAGCACCATCTATTGCTTGTTGCTAAAACTATACCTACTTTTGGATTATACACATAACTCAAAAGGAGCATAATCGAAAAACATCATGGTTTGAATCCTCATATTGTAACTGTGTTAAATATAAAATATTTTGATAAATACTTTCAGTTCCCAGAATTTATTGATATTTTGAGACCAAATTTATGTTTAAATTAGTTTATTTTGCATATTTCATCAGTATTATGTCATCAGAGAGCACACAATCGTTTTTATAATGATGTTTCTATTTCTGTTTTTTTTTAACTTCTTAGAGAATAAACAATTATTGAATCATCTCTAAATTCCCTGTTGAAAACAGGTAATAATATTTATTGTTTATTGACATCGTGAAGACTTTGAGGAAGAGGGCTAGAAGCTGAATTAAAAAAAAAAATGCCAAACTTAAGAAGCCTTGAAGGGATCCATAGTCAGGTTTTAACAGAAACCCTGCAAAAGTCCAATCATATGAAATATACTTTGTAACTACCATTGCTCGCAATTTACAGCAGAGATTTATTTATCCAATATCAGCTCTGTCTCTGTCATTAAAAAAAAAAAAACATAATTTAATTCATTGAATCCCTGTTTTAAATCCCAGGCAGTGCTGCATTTTTTAGTAAATTAATGGGGGGAAGGGGAGGAGGTGCTCAGTGTGTGTGAAAAAATTGTTTTTATTCACACAAATAGCGCCTTGTGATAAAATCATGTATAAATTCCAGCTTAAACTACTATTAAAACTATATCTACAACACAGAAAATATATATAATTTTGTTGCAATAAAATGTTACATTTCATTAAACTAACCTGGTACAAATATCATTTTGGCATAACGGACACTTCCATCTTCCAGAGACTTCCTTTTTGTAAGAAAACATGGAACAATCAGGGGCAGGGCAATAATAGATTTCTGATCGATTTCTTTCCAGAAATTCAACTAATGATGAGTGGAGTAATTTCTTTATTTTTGCATCATCTTCGTCAAGAATTCTAGCAATGTCATCCAGAACAATATCTTCAGAACAGTCCTGGAACAAGAAATTAAATATACATCAAATGCATCAAGAAACTCATACATAATTAAAAATAACTCATACATGTATAACTAAAATGAAGGAATAAAAGGGAATTCTAAATATTTTAGAAAACCAATAAGAGGCATAATAAGGCTTGATACTTTTAGTGCATCCATAAGCATTACTGGTCTGAAGAGAAATCAGTCCAGTGATACAAATAGCTATTTTAGAATAGGGATGCCATGAAACCAATCAAGAACTGGATACCAAATAACCAATACTATTAGATTACCAAAGAAACAATATAATTAGATACCGATAAGATTGCTATTACAATGTATAACAAATTCAAAATTGCTGTATAAAACTTATTTCAGCTATAATTTATAATTGGCCACCTTCATAAATATTAGAAAACGTAAAAATTTATGATACATGTTAATTAATAAATAATTTATATGCTCTTCTGAAAATCAGAGTAAAAGAATAATCATGAAATAATTAATAACTTACATTACTCTGCCAGTGAAACAATTGTTCTATAGGAAATAGAAAAAAATTGTATAAAATACAAAATTTTGGATTGTGATCAGGGATAAAAGAGAATATAAATACACGAATAAAAAAAACATATCGTAATCAAAACTTTTCTATCTACGGTACTTCTAAGGAGACACATTTTTGCATTACTAGTTATATCCATGGTAGTGAATTATAATAAACATCATTTAATAATCTTCTCTGCGGGGCATTTGTAGCGGGAAACATTTCGGGCAAGCTTTCAGAAAATCATCTGGAGTGGTTCAATAAAAAATTGCTGAGGAGGCAGAAAATGGAAAAGAAAGGCTCGTAGGTCAACGGATGAATAAACAGAAAGTGTACCTGTCGCGAGTGGGCCACTGACAGGTAGGGGCAAAAGAATGTTTTGTATATGCTGGAATTGCACTCAACTCCCCCCCCCCCCCCCCCAAAAAAAAGTACCAAAATTCATGTATTTTATGAAAAAATTTGTGTTCATGAAACGCTGTCATGAAATGTTTACGCTTTCGGGACATTTTTGGAGAATGTTTTAAATTTTTAAGAAATCAACAGAATGATAATAACCAACAGACTGATCAGCAATACTGAAACGCGAGCTCTCAGAAGCATAGGAATTCGATTCAAAAATGAACTGCTTATCAAACAAAAGGGTCTGGTGAACAGACCTTCTCATTCTTCGTTCTTTTCGTTTTGTAAGCATCGAGTTATTTCATAGTATGGGTGATTTCTTCCCGCAGCAGGTGCAGTTTAGGGTTGCCATGTAAATTTGACAGCTTGAGTGAGAATTCTTTGAGAATCAAAAAGTGTCGCTAAATTTGTAACAGTGGTCAGAGTACCTCTACCCTTGTGGTGGCAATTCCCAAATGTTCTATCCGAATGAAAATTTTCAAATTTCAGAAAGATTTATCAGCGGGAAAAACTGGGAAAACGACGTATAACTGAAGTGTTGCATCGTATAAACGAAATATTTTATCATTACATGGTTAGGAATGAATCGGGATTGTGCTGAAATGACGTATAAATGTAAAAGACGTATAAATGAAAAACATATAAACGGTGCACCACTGTGTAGCAATATTATTTTTCCAGGTATAGTTCTAAAACTGGTTGATACTCTGCAGATTATATGTTGACTTTTTAGCATTTTTACTATCCTGCACATTAAAAATGAGTAGATTATGTTGTTGTTGCTAATTTCTTTTAGACCAATAAACCATCCATCTTTAAAACAACCAATACCCTTAAGGGATTCCACAATCGATCACACAGATTTGTATCAGCAAAAGAATGCAAGTGATCATGAGAGGAATAAGTATATATGCACTTAGGACAATCAGGAAATTTTTACTGCTAATTAAGAAACCTCAGTTCTGATATGGCCAGTATGCCAGTTTGACAATGCAGTTTGTAACCTATTTTCACCCACAAAATCGATAGCCAAAACTTAATAATTGCGTATATATCAATAATGAATAAGGGGGACCCTTCATGCTGCATTATTACCAATTTTAGTTTTAATAAAAATCCCCTGGGACATCAGTATATTAGGTGACCTAAAGGTGCCCGAAGAGCCCCCCTTGGCTAACCTGGCTGCACTACGATTCTCTTTTAAGTGGGATGAAATCCACTGAAAATGGATGTCTATATGTGTCGAAGCAGGCATGTGTTTCAATTTATTGAGGATTTCAATGCTCATATTTGTACTCATTTTGTACACTCCCAAGCTGCTTATATCTAAAGGCATTTGTATTAGAAAATCAAAGCGAATAAGGGAAATATCAAGCTCATGAATATCATTCAAGGGAAATAAACTAATATGTTCGGGGTTATTGTATAAACTTTTTATTTATCAACTAGAAAATGTACCCGTTATTACCTGGGAGTTAAAGCAGTGATAAATTAAATTTATTAATCTACAAAAATAAAAAAATATAAAAAAAATATTCATATAAAATAAAAGCATAAAATCAGTTTCCATTAAAAATTAAAACCAGATTTCCCCGCAAATATCCAAAGAAAAAAAAAAAAACCTCTGTGAAATTCTTTCTTTGGGAGAGAACTAACTCTTCATGCACACTTTCTCACTCCCCTAAACAAAATGAGTCTGGTCCATTACCCCATACGTTTTGACCTCCGTTGGGGTCCGCAGCCAGGTAGATTCGTTCAAGATATCAAAGACATGCCTTGTACAAAAAATTTACAATTAATTAAAAGATGGGTTTATGAAATTATTTTGTTTATGTTATATGTATTTCTCAGCCATGGCAACCCTATTGAATATTTGTTATTAATATTTTTGTGTTGTTCTGTGACTGCTAAAATATTTTATATTCATATTTTAATGATGGAAATCATCATTTACTAGTTACTGCCTTCATTTTGAAACATACTAGTTTTTAAATATATGCTGCTGTTTTATGGCTAGTGAATAAAATTAAATTAACTGAATGAATGTAAATCAATTTTTGTAATTAAATTTATACATTTCTTTTGTGCTATTACTATTCTTTAAACAGGGTGTCTCTAGCCTACTGTCCATAAAACATAATACTATATAAAAATATATAACTACATAATTTTAAGTATATTTTCAATCCATGAATTTACCACAGCAGCCAGGTGTATAACATATCAATATAAACTTAATTATAAACACTTGTCATTGAAATTTTTTTGGTTGGCCACTACAAATTTTGTTCCGAGTTGCCAGTGGCCACTATTAAGAAATCTGAAACAGAATTTATACTTCAGTCCTATGTGACTTTATAGATGCCCATTTAGCAGATGCATAGGTCGCTAAGTGGCTACTCCCTAAATATGCAACTTAATCAAAAAGTACATGTGTAAAATATGCCTAAATCAAATCAAAACTACTAAATAAGCGTGGAGGGTTCAGAAGGGAACAAAATAAAGTAGGAAGAATGAGTGGTTACTGTACAAGCAAGCTCAGTTGAAATGGCAAATTCTGGTATCTGAAGAATCCATCCAATATTTTTCGGTTTAAAATTCAATTTGTGAAAAAATCACTGTCTCCCTAATTTTCTACCCTAACATGTGAAAAATGAAAGTAGAAAGTTAATAAAAGTAGAAAAAAAATTCTAAATTTGATCTCCCAACTTTCTCGGGACTAGATTTAAAATGGGATTTCATTTATGTAAATAACAGAAGAGTTCTGAGACTATTGACTATAAACAGCATCCGCTGTATCAAACAACTTTCTAGTTTGGAGTTCTCTTTTCTGCTGATGCACATGAGCTGGCAAATTTTTCTAGCCCTGACTCCACTGTCTACCCATTAGGTAGTGATGTTTTACTGTACTCCATCGTCTTTTAGCACTTCATTCTGTTGCAAAAAGAAAACAAGTTTAAAAACAAAAAATCAATTTCTTTAATTCTGCGATATAAAAAGGAAAAATATTAAAAGTATCGGATCTACCAGTTTATTGATTCTGAAATATCGGATTATTGTTGGCATCAAGAAAATACTGATATATTGATGAAACCAATAATCGGTATCGGAACATCCCTATTTAATAGTAACATTTGACAGTATTTCAAACAAAAATCCTTTTTGCAAGTGTGCTATATACAAAAACTAATTTCATTATTCAAAACATATAATTGCAGGAAAACAAGTATTGTGAATAATTTAAATAGATTAGCCATTTGCATAATGCTACCACTTTATTTTAATCAATACAACCATGACAAGAAAGATCAATCATGCATATGCATTGATTATGAAACACTTTCCAACTGAAATGCAATTTCATTTAAAAATCTCTAAAATGTGATACATTCAGTGGTGATATCTTTTACATTATCACAGTACTACAGTAATTATCATACTTAAATATTTAAAACTTAATCGAAATATAAATCATTTGATTCTCTATGCAAAATCAATGAATATTTTCATTCATATAACTTGTATTCCAGACTCCAGAGCTAAATAAATTTGCGTGAAAAAAATTCAAAGCAATTCTTATATAACTCATCTTACAATCGTTTGAGATATTTGCATTCTGCATAAGTAAAAATTAGGCTTTGTTGTAGAAATAATAAAAGTTTAGGGATCATTTAAAATCACAACTATTGTAATTGCGTAGGCACGGAATTTAGATACACATATAATGCACAGATAATATATGTGTGTGTGTGTGTATGTATTCAAAGTATTGGAATCGTGTCAAAGATCGGAACTCGAATTTTCGTAGGATCTACACGTTTTGGGACTTCTAGAACACGAAAAAACTATTTTTAAGGAGACGTCTGTGTGTGTAAGGGTGTATCTGTGTGTGTTTCTATGAGGATATTGTATCCACTTTAACTGAAAAACTAATGGACCGAATTTCATAAAATTTGGTAGGCAAGTTTCTTATGGGGAAACCCTGATGATCATTAGATTTTAGTATGATTCGTAATAAAAGAATCTGCCTTCTTTGCGAAATGGCCGGCAAACTTTGGTCCATTAGCTAAAAGCTAATGGACCAAATTTAACAAAATTTGGTATATAAATCACTTGTAGGTTATTCTGGTACGATTCGGGAAAAAGGAATGGGCTATTTTTTTTAAATGGCCCACAAAAATAGTTAAATCCAAAAATAAAAGACTACGTGTTCTCAATTATATCAATCAAATGCTTATTTTATATGTTACTTTTGACAAAAAGAATAAGACTAACCCCATTACTCTCGGACTAGCCGTTCTTGAGATATTTTAGTTTTTTCGAGTTTTCGCTACGCAACCTTTGGCAATAAGTCCAGCTATCAAATGAGAACCAAATTTAAATTTAACGTGCAAATTCAGTGTCATTTAAAATACTTATGGGTGTTATTTTGTGCAGATAAACTCAAATTATTATTGAAGAAATAAAGATAACGTGAATATGAGTCTGCAGGGAAAGTCATGTGCTGCTTACATCAAATTTTTTAACAATTTTACAACGATTCATAAAAGTGAACGGGGATTATTTGCAGGCTATTTCGAAAAAAAATGTAGGATCTATATTCGAGGATCCACAAATTTTTTGTAGAATAAAATGTTCAACAAATTTAAGCTGTGTACCAAATTTCAACTCTCTAGGACGTAGGAAAGTGCATTAATAATGCCATCAAATAAGTATAAAATGACAGACAGATAGATGACCATCAATCATGAAGAGTTATATAAAATTTTAAAAAAATTGGAAAATTGTTATCTACCATATTTATTTTAAAATGTGAAATTTCTCTTACATATAAAATAATTAAACTCTAGGAAAGATATTTATTATAAGATATATCACTTTTTTCTTTCTGGAGGATATAGCAAGAGTCAGAATTTAATTGCATTTGTTTTTCTCCCTATATTAAATAATTTTTATTAAAAAAACTACCTAACATATTTTACTGAAATTTTTTTTATATATTTTATGGGATAATTTGAATATTTCCTAAAACTTTCAAAGCAATTTGTGAATTTTAAATTCGCTAAAAAAATGTTTGAAAAATTAGGTCCCATGAGGTTCAATGTATTTCATTTTTTCAACCCAGGTTCAATCCAAAACTAATTGGGTGATATTATTCATTTATATTACCATAGGTCCTACAGACCGTCTGAAAAACATACTAAAATTTGATTTTGATAAACTCCTTTTTACGGCAGTTATCGTGCTAACGGACGGACAGACAGACAGAATGAACAAAGTCATAAACACTTTTCAACTATGTTGTAAAGTGTTAAAAATAAAGTGAGGTAGTATTATTATGCATTGCTGGTTAACCTGGGAAATCCATTCGGTACTGCATAGTACAGTACGCTGCATAGTACAGCCTCTTATCCGGCGTTCCAATATCCGGACTCTCCCAAAACTGGAATGTGGCAAAATAATGCCAAATTCTGCGCCAACAAGCGATTATTTGCTAAATATTGCACCAAATAGCGATTTTTTGTTTAAAACCCCGCCAAATGCCTTTTTGCTTTAATTTGCAATATCAATAAAAAAAAGATGCATTGAAACCTACTATTTTAGAGGGTTTGAAATAGGACGCGCAAATCGTGCACGAAATTCAAAATTCCCGTGCAGAAAAAAATGCCGCGTGCACTCGCCGCCTCTGATTCTTCTTAAATTTCGGAAACGAACGCGAGGAATTCTCGCGATAGCGAATGAAAATATTCCGTGAATCATGTTTTTTCCGAGAAGTTCCACAATTCCTCTTTTCCGGAAAACATCGGAAGTAGCACAGTTTTTCCCAAAAATTTCTGAAGCGGCTGCATCCGGCCGTTACCCCCGATAGTAGCTCTCGGAGGTGACGATCCGGCACGGGCGAGACCATCACATTGACGGCGAGACGCGTCATTCCATTCTTCACTAGTTTCGATAGAAGTCGCGACTTGTCCGTAACTAACTCCTGTATAGTATAATACAGGAGTTATTTACAGACAAGTCGGGGCAAGGTGCTTTTTTAATGGCGTTTCATTTTTTTTCTGGGTGTATAGGGCAGAGCACACTAGGCACAAAGGTTTCAATTTTTCCGAATTCGTTACATTTTCTTTTCTGCGTTTTGTTCCAGGACTTTGATTTTCGGAAAAAGTATTCCAACTTTTTTGCTAGAAATATCCCGATATCGCTAAAGAAGTCCTACGCTCTTCAAACGCGATGTGCCGTGCAGAATTTACACTATTTTGCACAATTTAATAAACATTTATTGGAAAAGATGAAAAAAAAGATAGTTATCAGCGCATTTACGAGATGATAGAAAGTACGTTTAAGTAATGAATTCCCGAAATTAATGAGAGTTAACTTTTGCCGAAATGCAGAAAAGTATAGCAGTTATAAAATGTCATTCAGGGACTTCTGATTGATCTCTTTAAATACTTAACCTAAGCAATAAACTTGTCATTTTCTCGGGAAAATCCTTTTTTTTTTTTTTTCATCTCCGTGGAAATATACACATCTTCAATATTTTAAAAAACGTTGATGGAATTCCAAGATCAAAATCATTTTCGATTAAATCCTATTATTTGGATGAAAATGGCTATTTTGGACCGAAAATTGACCCTAGCAAAAAGTTCCATTGCAGTATATTTATGGGGTTTTAACGTGTTACATTTATTAATTAGTAATTTATAGAAGACAGTTTAAAAATATCGCGAAATTTTTTTATTTAAACACGATCACCGGTATATTTCGTTTTATTTTTAAATATTTTCCATTTTTTCAATCTGCTTCCATCCACTAATATTTTTATATTTTTTGTGCTTTTTATGCTGGGATATTATCTTTTAAACATATTGTTGGTGAAAATGAGATATATGTTTAGGATAACGAAATTAAAATTTTTTTATTTATTCAGGCATTTAGAATTATAAAGGCTTATTAGAAACACATTTGAAGAGCATAAATTAGAATTTGATATATTTGCACTCATAGTTGAATCTCTCATTTCAAATAAAAATGAACATCCTTCTCATCTTAATTTTATTAAAAGTACTTTAAAATATTTTAAAACATATGAACAAAAGTGCTTCTGGCAAAATATTAGATGAATATGGTGAGGGCCCACTTTAGTTGAAATGTTAAAAAAAAAAGACTTCTAATAACTACCCTGAATAATCAACTTTTTTCAGACATTTTTTTCTTTCAAAATTTCTTCTCTTAATCACTAAATTTGATACTATAATTACATGTAATTTGCATTTTAGTTAACCCATATAGATTGTAAAAAAGCTTTTTTTAATACATTTATGTTTTTAAAATGAATTGTAATTTTCTATAACAACATTTGAGACCATTCCAGTAAGTTTTAGAAAAAGTGTTCCGAATTACGGAAAAAACCCTTATTCAGAATGCCTGAAGTCCCAAGCATTCCGGATAATAGATCCTGTACTGTAGTACCATTGAACCCTAATAATAAATTGTAGTGGAAAAATCCAATAATTTAGTTCATTAACAGATGTCTCTTTGCAACAGTGTAAAGAAGAACTTGCAGGTGTGTTGAACAAGATATGCATTGCACATACACTCCATTTAGGCAGGAAAAGGAATATTGGTGAAAATGAAAATAATTGTGAAGTGAAGGAAGAAAATTCCAGATCAAATGAAAATACTAGTATATTTCAGAGCAGGGCGTCTAAGATACCTACAAATCAAAATTCCCTGGATTTTATAGAGGAAAAAATGTTACATGTCCAGGGTGCCAATTTTTATACTGCGATTTTCTAAATTTGCAAATTCAGAAGATGTTATCCTATTTTTTTTTTATTTGGTATTATATTACATTATGAGAATTGTACTGAAAATTGCTAAAATTGTACTGAAAATAGATGAAAATTCGCTGAGATAATAATTTTTGGGTTTAAAGGAACTTTTTTTGTGATTTTAAGTATTTTCATTTATTTGTGTCACGAGAATGATTTTAATTTAAAATATACGATTTTGAAATGGTGCTGTTATCTGCATTATTTAAGTACTGGTCACTTATTGGAAATATAAAAATTATGTTGTTTGCTGAAAATATGTGTTGGAAAATGGATGACGCGACTAAAAACACTTCATCAGCAACCTGAATTTTAGAGATTAACACTAATATATAAATATAGCAGAGTCAGATGGCAGCTCGAGGAATGTCCATGTGCATTGATGCGAAATGAAAACGAAGCAGGTTAGAATATCATTTCACTTTTATTTTGTGAATAAAATAAACATCTTTGGCATTTTACACACTGGGTAATTTTATGCAGAATAAAACTATGTACACAATTTGAGCTAATAAGCTCCATATTGGCTTTTCTTGAAACTAGTGGAACATTCTTGAAGCACATATCAGTAAAGTAAGAAAATGCTTATATTACACCTAATCTCTTTGCGTGCACTTGAAGACACCACAGCCGGTGTCATACTTGGCATAAAAGCTCCATTGAAATAAGATACTTAAGAATACTTAAGATACTCCATTGAAATAAGATAACACCGGTAAACATTTTCGTGACTTCATTTAACTTAATTTAAGGAAAACAATGACTATTAACTTAGTCATTCTTGATACGGTCAGTTTACAAGAAACTTAGAACTGGTTCAAAACAACCGTCATATTGACTAAACAAGTTAGTGTTTTTCGTCCAACACCTCCGTCCGCTAGTGTATTCCACAACTAGACTGATCGACTACTGTATGACTGACTCGACAGTCCAACCAGTAGTAATTCAAAGAGTAGTAAAAAGCTTTAAGAATGTTCCACTGTATATATCCAAAGATGGGAACGCTCCGGAATGTCATCGTAACTGGAAACGCCCCCGGATATGCAAAAGAGCTGCGTACGAGTCGAGTACTTGATTTGCATGAAAATGCATGTGGGAAAAATGTCACGGTTCACACCCGAGAACGTAGTGAGTCATTCACTAAGAATTTTATAAATGCACGTTCACGGGAAATGTGAATCACGATATTTACTTGCGTTTTTTCAACAATATGGCCAATATATAAATTGGTCTGATTGTGCTGAGATTGTTAAGATTAAGATTGAAAATGTGTCCATTAGTAGATTTTAATATAGGACATAGCATCTCCACAAATGACAAGATTCAGCTTTGTGATTGGGGGGGGGGGGGGGGGGGGATTATATCAGTGCATATGCAATGATGTACATTGATTGCATGCAATATTCTCCTTTATTTATATGAATAAAATTTATTTATTTTGTTATTTTACAAAACTACCCTGCTTTAACTCCCAGGGCAATGCTAAGTACATTTTCTATAAATTATAAAATATTCATTTTAACATACTTACTTCTGCGCAACATTGTATAGGAAACTGTGCTTGCTCAACTAAACCTTTTATGCATTCACTACAATAGACATGACCACAATGCTGAAGTCGAAAAGTTAAATTAAAAGCAGGACACGAACAAACAGGACATATTTCACCACAAGATAATAATGAGCATTCATCTGCTGAATCTACATTTGAAGAAAGTAGATTCAAAGTGTCTTTAGCCTGAAAGGAATAAATATTTATTTTACAACTGCCTGTATTGCATATTAAATCAATTTATATAATAAAATGAAAGTTAAGATTTTTAATAAAATACAGTTAACAATGCTATTACTACTTGAGCTCACAAATTTCAATGGACTGAAACATTTAATTCTACATTATTATTTCAGCATAAATGGTTAACTGTGTGGCGATTGAGCGTCGCCAGGCCCGAACTCGGGGCCTCGTGCTTACAAGACCGACATTATACGTTTAGAGCCAAAAGCTAGCTTCACTCCGAACTTATAATTCGGGTACACATCTTTGATCCGATGTCCTTGGCAGGAGCAGAGTCGGCTTTACTGCCACACACTCCCCCACCTGATGAGGAGCCCGGGTCGAATTTCGGCAAGGAGGGGGGCCATTCCAGAAAAACTCCGCATGTCCCCATCCGAGACTCAGTTGAGGGCTGAAGATGGCCGGGAGGCGTGTCGCCTTGGGCGTGACGTCAGTCGTGGTCAACCAGGGAGTGGTAGGCGCCTCTGCCCAGCGTGGTGCTGCCATCTCGTGTTGAGAGGCGAGATCATTGGAGACAGAAGGTTTTTTCATGCTCGTAATGTCCAGGGTAACCATTGTGGCGATTGAGCGTCGCCAGGCCCGAACTCAGGGCCTCATGCTTACAAGACCGACATTATATGTTTAGAGCCAAAAGCTAGCTTCGCTCCGAACTTATAATTCTGGTACACATCTTTGATCCGATGTCCTTGGCAGGAGCAGAGTCAGCTTTGCTGCCACAACTGTATGCTAAACAAGCTGATTGCCTGATTGGAGTCCCATATAGTACTATGAATTTAGAAACACCCTTTTCATCCATATTTAATTAATTTATTTTTTAATTTTCAGACAAGTATAACTTTTGTTTCATCATAATATGTTTCTGCATTAATCATTATTTTACCACAATATCAATTTGTCATATCAATAGTTTTAATTGATAAACAAAACATTTGATGCTTTTGAATAGCCTAAAAACTATTAAAAATATAATATTCCAATATATATTTTTTAAATAACTTTATTTTTTAGTCACTGAGTATATTTTTACCAACTCTCATAAATTGCTACCGACTCTGACTCCACAACTCTGATTCCAATGCCACAACCCTGGGCAAAACATTATATATATAAAAAAAGGTTAAAAAAGTAAAAAATGAATTAAAAAAGCAATGAATTCCAATATTAGGCAGCAGGTAAGTAATCAATTGGAGCAATTTTGGTATCTATTATTAGTAGACTTGCCTATATGGCAGGTGGACATCGGATATATACCGATATGAAGTTGGTAAGAAATTTCCTCAATATTTTCAGTTCAATCAGTCAGATTTCAAGAATCCTGGTGTCTATCATTAACCATGGACTACCTGCATAAAGGGCAGACATATACCAGGGCACTACAGTCTATGTAGGGCTATTGCTCAGCAAGCTCACAAATTAATCACGAGTCTTACTTCTTGACATTTTTTTGCTGATTAGCCAAACTGCTAAAGATGTGGGTTTTTCGGAAAATTTTAAAATTACTCTAAAATATTACATATAAGCTAGAATATGTCCAGTGACTTTTAAAAGTATTTATTTTTATATTACAGTCATACATATATTAAATAATGTGGCTAAAAAATGTTTAAATTTAGAATTATATAAAAGAAAATTCTATATATATAAAAAAAATTCTTATACCTGCATATTGCAGCTAACCCATGCAATTTAATATTTTCATTATGTATGTGTGCTTTTGAAAAGTAATAAAAATAATTTTATTTTATCTATAACAATAGAAAAAATATTTTTTTAGATCACAAATTTAAAACTATGCACAAAAGAAATAACAATTAAAACTACTAAAATGAAAACTAATGTTTAAAAAATGCCTGCTAATCAGGGTTGGAAAAAAATTTGGCAGTGGCTTCATTCCAATGAAGCCAAAAAAGGTTTTGGATGAACACCATTTTCCTTTATAGGTGTTTTGTCCTTTTTAGACATTTTTAAAACAGTTCAAATATTAAAATATCAAAAATTGAATCATCTTTATAAAATAGTTGAAAATATTAAAATATCGAAATTATAGCCACTATATTTAAAAAACTAAGAACCTTATCTAAAAAACATCTTTATAGAGCTTTTAAAAGGCTACAAATTACTTCTTATAATTCATAGCTAGGACCTTCAGTTTTTAAGATATAAGCACTACAAACTTGAAAAACTGAAAATTTTCAATCATCTTGAACTGGAAACGACAATTCTTTAAAAACTATAAGAGTTTTGCAAGAACGAATTATTAAGTTAGAAACTGGAGTTTTTACAGAACATTTTTTTTGCTTACTATTTATATCTATTTTTTATATTTTAGAAGTTATTTTAAGCGAAAGTAAACAAAGTAAAGCAAAAACTTGCTAAGACAAAAAACTTTAGTCTTTTTTTAAATGTTCAAAATATTAAAAAATTTCTATACTCATAACAATATTTACAACAAAATAATTAAAATTCTCTACATTTTTATTTATTAGGTTTGACGATATAAGTATGCAAAGTGTTTACATTCTTCGTAATACTTCAATTTCAGCCAGATACCCCAACCATAGATGTTATTTGCATTAAAAAAATGGTTTATTTTTTAAACAGAAAAAGCATGTAAATTACCCCAATATTTTAAAAGGAACTCATTTTAAGTGTTAACATGTTATCATTGTGTCCCCAGGATGCAAAAAAATTTCCTGACAAAATTAAATATTTTTATACATTTTATGTTTTAATTATGTGGACATGTGGTTTTCTAGCTATTATCAAAAATGCACCAAAAATTATGTAAATGTGCATTATGAATAGAACGTGTCACACATGCTATTTAATACTTTACAACATAGTTGAAAAGTGTTTATGACTTTGTTCATTCTGTCTGTCCGTTAACACGATAACTGCCGTAAAAATGACTTTATCAAAATGAAATTTTAGTATGTTGTTCAGCCAGTCTGTGGGAATATAAATGAATATCACCCAATTAGTTCTGGATTGAACCCGGGTTGAAAAAATGAAATACACTGAACCTTATGAGACCTAATTTTTCAAACATTTTTTAAGCGAATTTAAAATTCACAAATTGCTTCGAAAGTGTTAGGAAATATTCAAATTATCCCATAAATATATAAAAACAATTTCAGAAAAATATAGTCAGTAGTTATTTAAATAAAAATTAAAATAATTACATTCTTTATATGAAGAGATCAAGTGATCATTATATGAAGAGATCACGTGACCCACTTCAAAACAAAATATTATATCCATCTTGTGTTAAAATTGTAATTTTTAAAATTCTTTTAAATTCATATTTAGTGTTGTATCCATCCAAAAACCGCTTTATTTTTGCTTAAATTCTGTGCATCTACATACTGAAACAACGCACTTACAATATATTCGAGTTTAAATGATCATCCAACTTTGATTATTTCTACAACGAAGCCTAATTTTCACTTATAGAAAATGTAAACATCAAAAGATGTAGAATGAGTTGTATAAGAATGCTGCATTTCTTTAACGCAAAATTATTTAGCTCATGGAGTCTGCAATATAGCTGATATGAATGAAATATTCATTCATTTTACAGAGAGAAGGACGATTTTTTTCGATGAAGTTTTAAGCAGAGTTAAATTACTTGTACCTCTATGGTTCTAAGTTTTTAAATAAAATAAATTATTATTGTATTGTAATGAATGGAAAAAAGTTTATGAATGAAATACTGCTTTTATAGAGAGAGCCAGGAATATTATATTTCGATGACGTCATTTGAATAAATTTCATTTGTTTTCGATAAAGTTTTCAAATATAATAAATTATTGTAGTATTATAACTTTAAAAATATTACCGAGGAATGTATCACATTTTAGAGATGTGTTTAAACCTGGCAATTTATATTTCAATGCCTTCATTTGAATGAAGCTTATTTATTTCGATGAAATTTTAAGATATCAAATATAATAAATTATGTAGTGTTGTAATAATTTCAAAAATATTACCGAGGAATGTATCGCATTTTAGAGATGTTTAAATAAAATTGCATTGAAGTTGGAAAGTGTTTCATAATCAATGCTTTATGTATGATTGATCTTTCTTGTTAAATTCATTAAAAAAGAGAAAAAAAAGCGGAAAATTTTATGACCCACATCTCTACAAACTGATAATGTAAATAAAACGCCATGAAGACTATGAGAATCCTGTTTGAGATAGAATAACACAATACTTTTATATTTAAAAATACATGTAAAGAAATGTCAATTTAAAAAGCATAGTAATAAAACTTACTTTATCAATACTATCTCTACTGCCATGAAGCAAAAGGCGACAAGACCTAATATCTAACACTGCAGACCTTAGATTACAAAGTTCAACAAAAGGCTCCAAGTTTACTCCATACTCCTTTATAATAGATTTTAACAAAATTCTATTATTCTTATCATTATTTAAAATTATAGTTTCTACAGCTTCATTTTCTGTATCTTCTAAAAAGTTAAGTATGCACTGTTTTACTTGGAAACAATTTTCTTGAGTTCCATAAACTCTGATAATTTTAGAGTTATATTCTTCAAGGATATAGACTTTTTTTGTTTTTTCTAATGTCCTCAGCCACATGTGACCACCATGACAAAATAACTTGTGAATGTCACTGACAATATTTTTATTCAGCACTTCTCCTTCCAGTAATTCATTTACAACTCTTTGTAGTTCCTTAATAATTTTAATGTTATTAGAAAGAAGTTTCAGGAGAACTAAATCTTGATTAACATTATCTTTCTGAACACGGAAAGGCTCTTTACCAGGAAATTTTACTTTTAGATCTAATTTAAGTTTTTGAATTTCTTCTTCCAAGTGTGAATCTAATGCTTTGAACACGTTCGAACTAACTTTTATAACAGATCTATATACAGGTTGAGCAGTTATTTTGAAATTATTAATTTTTGTATTGGACAACATTTTAGCAGTTTCTGTCAAATCTTCTAAACAATATACATTAATATATGCTTTCATTACAGTAGCTGAATCTTTAGGGTTTGGTACAAGAATTTCGTAATCAGACAAATCGGTAAATTCTTCACAACACTCTTGAATTTCAGTTTTAATTTTATCAATGTCTAAAGGACTGGTTTCAAAAGGGGGTTTATATTTTAGTTCAATTTTAACAATTCCAACATTAGGTATAAGTTTTTTTAAGGCATTTTCAATATCACTTGATTTAGTTTCTTCAGGAACATCTGTACAAAGCAATTGGTAATCAGCTCTTCTACTGACTTCAATATACACCTCTGAGCCAAGAAGGAAAAAATTCTTTGTTGCAAGCTTACGGGCAGTCATAAAACTCGTAGGAGTAAAATCAATAAAACAAATCCCATTACAAGGACGTCTTATCCATGTTAAATTAATAGAATATTGAACAGATGAACCAGCATCTTTTGTAGGTTTGGTACCCACATTTATACCTTGTTGTGCAGAAATGTTTTTTGAAATGTCAAGAATTTTAACAGATGTAATTTTAGCACCTATAACACATTTGATTTCTAATGGAACATTTACTTCTCCTTTCTTAAGTTCCAATATATGTATTTGTTCTGCATTAATTACATCCTCTAAATTACTTTTCAAAATTTGATCAACCTTATTTACAGCAGAATTTAAATATGATTCTAAAGCATATACACAGACACTTCCTTTTTCAACAGAGGGTTCAATGACAATAGATTCAGTTTTTAACTCTTTCTTTATGAAATCTTCAATTTCTAACAATTTTTTCCCTTTCGGTCCTAGAAGAATTTGTTTAATTATCCTTTCTCCAACTGGTTCAATAGTTTTTGAAACTAAACTCCTTTCAAAAATATCTGAGTAATCAAATTCCAAACTCTTATCAGCTATATTGCTAAGAACTAGTTCCTGGGGAATTGCAGTGATGCCAACTAAGAAATTTCTACTACTGCAAATCATTTTGTTGAAAATTATCAACTGAGGAAGATGATCTATTCTGGAAAGCATGGATGATGGATGCAAAAAGGCAGAACGCCGAGAAGATAAAATTCTGTATCCATTTCTATAATGGCCTGAAAAAACACAAAGATTATCTCCAAAACATTGAAAGAGCATTTCTATTAGAGATGGAGCTGATTCACCACATTCAGAGAATTCTTGGAGAATGTTTTCATTCAAACACTCATTCACATACTGGCAAATTTCAGAAACTTTTATTTTAATTTCATTCAATGTCTCAGAATTAATGTGAAATCTATCACACCAAGAGCTACTGCAGTTATTTTCCACCCAAAATTTAAATACATAAAGGAAAGATATAGCATCACTTTCATGTTGTACCAGTTCAAGCTTTGCAGCATCAATTACTCGTTGCTGATCTTCATCTTTTGAGTACTTGAAAACAAATGAGTCTGTGGAAAAATATGCAACAAGAATAACAGCTTCATAAGCAAAACCCCAATCAATGCCTTGCAATATTAGTTTTGAATATCTGGCAGAAAATGGAAGTTGAACCATTTTCTTTCCTAACTGTGTCAATTTTCCATTTTTTACAGCATTGAAATTTTTAAGAAGTTTAATATTATTATATTTCAAAACATCACTTAAAGGCTCTACAAACTCAACAGATAAGGCATTGTCTGGCATGTAGTGAAATATTTTAATAAAAGTATTAAATGGATTAAGGGTCAACATATCTGGTCGTTCAGAAGATGACATATCATTGCAAAAATTTTCTTTGTTATAAATCCTATAACAAATGCCACTTCTATAAACACCAATTAAACTTTTTCGTAACTTAGCTTTAGTTCGGGAACAAAACTTTGTTGCCAAAACATCTAGATTTTTATCAGAGTCAAACATATAATCTCGTTTAAGACCACAGTCAATAACATACCGAACAGATGGAATAGGTACTACTTCCGCACAATTAGAAGCAAAAAAAATGGTTCTTTTATTTGAGGCTAACTGGTTTTTGAAATGTGATATATTAGAGCTGTTATCATAAAGTAAAACACATTCAACATCATCATAAGTCAACTCTTGAATTTTTCGATTGAACATTGCAACAGCAGTTTTAGCTTCTGCTTCATTGGCAAGAAATGCGAGAACATTACCAGCTTCATTCAAAAGATGAATAGATAGAGCAGTACAAACAATATCTTCTTTATAGTTTGTGGAGACTGTCAAAGGTTCTTTCTTCCAAACAGTTTTTACTGGAAGTAGAAGTTTGGGAACTTCTAATGAAAATACTTTTAACTTCGAAAAATAACTTTGGTATTTCTTTATACCATCAAAAGCAGAAATAAGAAGAATTAATTTTGAATCTTTCCGTTTGTTTAATAAATCACACAAAATAGCTAATGACAAATCAATGCTAACAGATCGTTTCAAGGGAACATTGAAAATGGTAACAAAATTATCTGAAGACTTACTCTCACTCAAATAATTCAGTATTTTATCTTCAGTCATGTGGTTTATTTCTAAATAATTTTCTAGACCTCTTTTAATAATACTTTCAATTTCTTTTTCCAGCCATTCATTTGCCATGTTGTTCATGCCACACGAGAATATAGAATAACTGGGTAGTTTGGACTGAATAATGATTGGAGTTACAATATTAAAAAAATATGAACAATCTGCAGATATAATAATAACCTGATTTTCCTTTAATGCATTCAAAATAGCAGTTTTATAGCCATATGCAGGAAGTGTTCTTTGAAAAAGATTGCGCTCATTTTCAATATGCAATTTTATATTATCAGCTTGTTTAACGATATCTTCAGTAGGACCACGGATAAAATTAAAGTCATGTTTCATATTTGTAACACAGGCATCAAATTCTCTTTGCTGCAATATTAAGTTCTCGCGATGCAAAGTAAAAATAGAACTGTAAGATTCATCTTTTAAACCCATGGATGATATTTTATCAATTTTTCTTAGATTTTGTGCAGTACATTCATTAGATAGTTCTTCTATTCGGCGACGATAATCCATAATTATCTCAGAAGGTGTAACAGTTCTTGAAAGACTAACATATTCTTCTCGAGCTTTTCTAAACATAGTTAACTTACTATTTAAAGATTCATCTTCATTGTTGTCCTTATCTTGACTATCAATTTCATGAGAATACTCATTAACTAATTCGTTATCTCTACTTTTTTGACGATTTATATTAACACTATTAGGCAAAAATTCATACGGATATGAATCAGACTTATCCAGTGTATTCATACTGGATCTTCTATAATCAGGACCTAAACTAATAGGTTCTGATATATCTGAATAGTTTCTGGAACTAGATGCATTTTCAGATTCTGATTCAAATTCAACATCACTATGTCTTTTACCTTGCCTAAAGCTTTTTTGTTTTCTATAAGCAGAACGACCTCGATTTCGACCTCGGTATGAAGCAGTTGCAAGTCTTCTATAGCTTCTACGTCCTCTACTTTTTTGATCAGACAATGTCTGAAATGGTACAGAAGTTTTTACAGTAGCTTCACTACTGGTGTGCAAAGAAACAGTTTCTTCTCCATTATAAAAACTTCTGAATGGGTTTTGCTGCTCATTTAAATTTATATTTTTATCACTGTCTGAATCGTTATCCATTGTAGCATAAAATGTTTCTACGAACACTAACCCGATTTCCAAGAGATCTGTATCTTTAGCTCATTCCTTATATCTATAAGTAAAAAAGAAAATAAATGTAAAAAGGAAAAAATGTGTAAACATAATAAGAGTATCCATATAAAAATATTAACCTAGCATACAGTGTCTGTAATTATAGAAATGTCAAAATAACTCTATAAATATTGATGCTAAAGTTATAAAAATTACATGAAGGTGTGCTAAAAAGCTTATGTACAATTTGATGAAAGT
This sequence comes from Amaurobius ferox, assembly GCA_951213105.1. NCBI lineage: Eukaryota > Metazoa > Arthropoda > Arachnida > Araneae > Amaurobiidae > Amaurobius > Amaurobius ferox. Next base: position 67,336,853 of record OX578152.1, read on the forward strand.
GATTGCTAAGCTCATGGTGGTATACTTCAAAACTTTGTAAAATTATTTTTTTTTTTTAATTTTAGTTTTAGGCAGGGATTGCACTAAACTTTTCCCATAAAACCATCATGTAGTGCTTTTAAAGCAGCAAAAATCCTATTTTGTGGGAGTTAACAATAAAACTTGGAATTAGGAGTAGAAAAATTTTAAATTTATAACAAGAAAATTTGCATATTGTATGTTACTTTATAGAAATATAACCTTTGTGTAGCAGTTTGTAGCAAGAAAATCAGTATTCTGAAAATTTCAGGAAAGAAAATATTAACACTTTGTATCTGATTAAAACAATATATAAAATTTTGAAACAGCTCACAAGAATCGGTTCTGAGGGGAAAAAATTTGAAAAACGGACATCATATTGTCATGGGCATTAATCATCAAAGGTGCAGAAGTTGGAAGCAGCAATGCTACATTTTATTAAGTAAAGCACTGCAATAAAATGAAAGTTAATAAGAATATAATGAAAGTTAATTTAGAATCCTGACTCTGATTAAAATATGTAAACAAGATTACAGCACTTTCCTTCATTTTTGTTACATAGAAATACAACTAATGCACTTTGTTTTTCAACATTAACTCCTTCCTGCAAATGAGGAATGCCAGTTAAAAATGCAAACACTATAGCAGGTATACCAAAACAAAACTTTGCCCCCCCCCCCCCCTCAGCCAAATGGCTAAAGACACCAAAATATTTTAGTCATTTTGGAATTATTTTACCTGCTTTTGGCATAAACATTTATGACGGCATTTTAAACCAGCATGTGAGAATTACATTTTCCCTCAGGCAGTTTAAAGCAGTGGATAAGGTATGTTCCTTATAATTTTACAATGATGAACTCTTGCTTTTTTTTTTTAAATAAAATCACTAATCTTAAGGACCTCTGAGAGGGAGGAATTTCTGAAATCGGGCTGTCCTTGCTGAATTTCAACCTGTCTAGAATAGGAGGATGGATGGGTAATTTATGAAAGCCTGATATATAGTTATACTGTGATTAAGAGGCAATTCTCTTTGTCAATGATTTTAAGGAAAACTGCACCATATTTTTATTATGCAGCTTGTCAATATTAAGTAGACAAACTTGTACCACTTGGTTATGAGTTTAAATTGCAAATGAAATTATTCTCGTTCATTTACAACGGAACAATATTACATTATGAAAAGAATCAGAATTTACAATCAATACTACTAAATGCATAAACTTGAAGGAAAAATAAATTGATGAAATTATACCTTAAGGGAATGAAGATGTAACAAAAATTCAAAATTCGATTTTTCATTTAGTAGCTCAAAAAATAAAATAAGCTGTTCTGATTACAAAATATATAATTTATGTACATTTCATCTCTTGAAAAGTAAAGATTTTAAATTTAAAGATATAAACAACAATGTAAATATCTATACACTAAGAGTCATTCAAAGAACATTTTCTCACAATGTATTTTTTCCCACTTTGGTATACATTATGTAAATTCTATACATTTCATAAAATTTCATAATAGCATAACATTTATAATTGCACATCTAGTGATCCTCAATTTTTCTACTTAAATTACTTGGTATTTCAGAAAAAATGTATATGTGTTTTAAAAAATATGCCTACGTAATAATAGTGAGGAAAATTATTAAAAGAAGCTCTACATATTTATTGGGACAAAGAGGGTGATAAAGTCATTTAAATCATAAATGAAGTCAATAATTCCAACAATTGGGAATAAACAACAAATCAGCAATTTGCTGTAGGATTTTACTTAATTAATCATTAAATTCACCTTATTTACCTCACCATTAAATCATTTTAATCACATAAATTGTGATAGACCAAGGTTATCACTTCGTGTTCATTTTACTATTCTTAGCTTCAATCAAAGTAAATATTAGTATTTTAATTAAATCTATTCCAGTTTTAGTTAACTAAATTTTTATTATGACATATATAATATAGTATACTCTGGATTAATATGCAAAATTTGTGAATTCATCATTTTTTAGTAGTACTATATATCTTGTAGATCATCAGGGTCCGTGCTAGCCATTCGCCTACATGCCACATGCGAAAAAATCGCAAAACTGGTGACAAAAAAATACTTTGGCGACAAAAATGACGAATGATTTTTTGGAAACTGTGAAAATTTTGTAAATATTTTTTTGGGAAGTGTAAAAATTTCTTAAATAAATAAAAAAGCATTTATGTTTAGTTAAAACCAACTGAAAAATGGTCACTGCTGATCAGGTTTCCGGAAATTGCCTGTCCATCCGTCCTCGCCGGGTTAAAATTCAGCGAGGATGGCCAATTTTCGGAAGTTGCCATCCTCTCGGACGGCCTTGAGATTAGATATTCAGTGTCATAAAATTATGGCGAAAATTGTCCTTTCCCGTGCCATGAATGAAAATTGAAATGTCATCCCTGCAAATGATCTCCCCTCTCCCATAAACTTAACTAGTGCACAATATTAACACCTTCTTTCTAGGAGAGCCGTCAGATTTGCATTGTAACCACAGGTGCTAGTTATTTTCCCTTCCCTCGGTGAATCCGATGACCGATCGAAAATGCGATCGAGCGCTCACGATCGAAGTGACATGTTCTGTTCTCCTTTTCTAGTCTACATGTGCCAAAATTTCAGATTTTCACCAACTAATACCAATGCTTAAACCCGGATCAAACCTGAAGATAACTGCCACTGCATTTCGACAGATCCGAAATGATTTGTATTCATTCAAATATGTTAAAAACAAATTTGAGAAATTTTTTTTTATGGGGAATTGAGTTTGTTTCCTAAAACATTTATCTTTACATAGCTGAAATAAATGGAATAAGTTCATGTATTCAATTTAAATCCATTGAAATTTTTTTCAAAATAAATATGTTCGGCCCAGTCTTAAAGGACGTTTAAAAAAAAAAAGACTCAACCAGGCCCGAAACAGTAGAAAACTCAAGCCAGCCCGGACCTAAGCCCAAATCCGTGCAGAGCGCTATCCCCTTTTAACTTTTTAAAACCCAAGTTATAAAATTTTCATTTGCTGTAATAGACGGGAGTACGTATCAAGTTTGAATTTTTGGAATGGATTCTTTTAGTTTCAGCCAGAAGTATTTTCTTTTCTTCCCCACTTTGGTTTCAACTTTAAAATTAATACGTTTACAATCCATTCATGGCATTTGTTCCAGTTGTCTGACAACTGAAGTTAAGGTATAAAACATCTATTCAGTCCAAGAAGATTTTAATCTTGAATCAGTCATATTCCCTAGAAATTAAGAGTGCCAATGAGGTTTAAACTGCTTTGAGACAAGAGGACTTATATGATTATTTATTTATCATGCCTTCATGTTACCAAACACTGGAAAAAGGAGAGATTCATTACATCTCTTACCCCTCTGCCCCCACCCATAGATCGGAATTCCGCCGGGTTCGGTCCTTCATCAGACTCAGCATTGGCGAGTTTGATCGCAGCGGAAGCGATGTGGGGGTGGTGTGAATATGTAGTTATTGCACTTCATCGTTAGGCAGTTGGTTCTAATTTATTATTGTTGTGCGATATATTTAAGCACATATGTTAATGAATATAATATGAAAAAATTTTTTTTAGTTGGACAGGTAAAAATTTTCGAGGACTGGTAAAAAATTTTAGTAGCCGTCCTTGAGGACGGACTAGATTTTACCGATTTTCCAGAAGCCTGCTGCTGATTATTATTACAGATGCCAACTTGCGGTTTGCTGTTTTTGTCGCAAGTTGAATCATAGTTTATCTTTTTGTTACAATTTTTTAAGCCCACCTGGCTTGTTTTCATTTCTTCTTCTTCATCATCATCTTTGTGGTTTTTATGCGATCATTACACCTGCCCGAATTCTTTAGTCTATTTAAATTTTTTCTTAGGTAGCTTTAAAATCATGGTTCTGTCGATGACTAATTTAGAAAATTGACAACAACCAACGTTGAAAGAGGCTTTAGTAAACAGAACATTTAATTTACTAATAATCTATTTAATGATTAAAGAAATTAAATCTATCTATCTTTATATCTTGTTTTGAATGAAATTAATATTGTTAGCTACATATAAAAATTGGCTTAAAAGCAGAAATTTTTTCGCAGATGACGACAATAACTTTGACTAATAATCCTGAAATTTGGCTAATTTGTTGGCTAACAGTTTGAAAAACCTGGATCGTACGCATCTATACAATAAACTCAATATTATTCATCATATATATATTATTCACCACTTATATATACATCTTGTAGATCATACATATCTATATATAATAAACTCAATATTATTCATCACTTATATATATTCCCATTTATTACTTGTGGGAAATTCCAATTTATTACTTGTTTTAATTTTTAATGAATTGTTACCATGTATTTATTGGGCGCGGTAGCCCATTGGTTAGCGCGCTGGAGTTGCACTCGGTAGGCCCGGGTTCGATTGCAGCCACTGCCAAAACTGCCGCCGTGTTCATGCGGAGTACGATCACGTTAAACATGTGGGTTCGAAAGTCCTTCCGAGAGGTTGGTGGTAGGGGAAGGAGGGTACGGTCCCTGTGGATGCCTCCCCCACTGGGTTCCGGTCTAAATTGGGTGGCACTTCCCGACCGTCCAAACTGTTACCTTACACCTTTCTGGTAGGTCGGACGGTCTGGGTTTCAACAACAACCATGTATTTATTGCAAACTTCTAATTTTTGACATTGAATACATTTTAAAAACTGTAGTACTGGGGCAGGCAGGGTGGGATTTTTAATTCTTGTGGGCAGCGGGGCCAGCCACCCCACGAAAAACGCCTAGGATGAACCCTGGCTGTTGCAATCTAGTAGATTAAAAGGATGATTTTTTGGACATAGTTGTACTATCGTCGATTCTTATGGACAAGAATGTAAAAGCAATTTTGAGAAAAAATATCATTAGAACATTTACAAAAATTCTGTTTTTTTAATTTGGAATCATAATTTAAAAAACTCCCATTTATTTTCATTATTTATGTTTCTTATTGTTGTAATTAAAAGATGAAGACTGAATTCATTACTGGGCGGACAGTGACAGAAATGACAAATTTGCAGTTTTATGAAGTCAAAACTATATTTAATATCATGGAAAAATATATTGTTGCTGAACACCATATAGAAATGTAGAAACCAGATTGAATTCTAAACAAATACCGCAAACGAAAATTTCTCTAATTTCTTTACATTTTTTTTAACTCAAGAGACACAAAATTGACAATTATTAAAAATCCAACTATATATAAGTGTGCAAGGATAATATTCAGCCTCTTAGGTTAATGTGAGGAGGAGGCTTCTGGTGGGTTTGGATAGACTTTTAGAATATTCTTTATTTTTTCCATTCATGGAAAAGGTAAATCTAAAAGCTACTATGTTAGGTTCTATCTCATGACTGATACTACTATCAGTATGCATTTTGTCTTCTAGATCACAGGAGGGGAGGGGGGGAGGGCTTTTGGAAAGGCTGTTTGCTCTCCTTATTTCTTCCGCACCAGGAAAGAAAGTAAAAATCCCACTTTTAAGTTTCTGTCCCATGCTCAATACTATGAGAGTGGAAAGGTAAAATTGAGCATTCTAGGTCAAGACCTTTAGAAAACTCTCCATTTTCCCTGTTCCCAGGGAGGGAATATTGAAAAACTGCTTGTGGTCGATACTATAAGTGAGCATTCAGCCTCCTAGTCACATGGAAAAGAGGGCTTTTGGAAATACATTTCATCCGTCCTCTGGGAGGATATTAAGAATTGCTCTACTCAAGGTTCTGCACTATGGTTGATTATCAACCATGGGGCATTATCCCAAAGACCGGTACGGTCTCTAATTTGGTGACTTCTTTGGCTTCAATTCTCTTATGGTGCTTGAAAGCATAAATAAACAACCTGCGTAGTAGTATGCACAGAAACGTAAGTGCAAAGGGGCATTATTTTTACAATAGTGCGTAATGGTAAACTGACGATGATGCCAAATAAAATAAAAATTGAAATGAAACCCATTAAACATCGAATTTATCTCTATGATGAACATTAGTTATTTTGAATACATTAATAACAATATATATTTAAAGATTTCATTTGCTACAGTGCATTTTAAGTGAATATACACTACTACTCATTTTTACTGTAGTCACTAAGTAGCGTTCTAAAGATGTATACATTTACTAGCAAATTCTGCAATGTATAGGCGAGTGAGGGTAAAGAAATATAACGATTTTTCGTAAAAAAACTTGCGTATATATTTTAATGAAAGTTAATATTATATTTTCCAGTAAATTAAAAATATCCATCAAAGAAGAAAAATTTAGATAGTTTCTAAAGTAATGTATATGTCGTGTATATGTATATATATACGTATGTATATATCGTAATTCAATGTATATGTCAGAGGTCGCATGTAGCAACAGGTGTTCTGTGGCTTATAGAGTGATGTAGCAATTAGAACATGGATTTACGCCCGCTTCACGAGCTAACCTCGCTACTCTCGCCCGCTAAAAAAACATCACAGAATCCGGTCCCGCTGGCTGTCGGAGGTCGCACGTAGTAACAGCTATTTGTGCAACAGATGTTCTGTGGCTCATAGAGTGATATAGCAATTACAACATGGATCTACGCCCACTTCGCGAGCTAAACTCGCCTGCTAAAAACATCACAGAATCCGGCCCCGCTAGCTGTCGGAGGTCGCACGTAATAACAGCTGTTTGTGCAACAGGTGCTCTGTGGCTTATATAGTGATGTAGCAATTAGAACATGGATCTACGCCTGTTAAAAAAACATCACAGAATCCAGCCCCGCTGGCTGTCGGAGGCGCACATAGCAACAGCTGTTTGTACAACAGGTGTTCTGGAGCTCATACAGTGATGTAGCAATTAGAACATGGATCTACGCCCGCTTCGTGAGCTAACCTCGCTATGCTCGCCCGATAAAAAAATATCACAGAATCCGGTCCCGCTGGCTGTCGGAGGTTGCATGTAGCAACATCTATTTGTGCAACAAGTGTTCTATAGCTCATAGTGATTTTCATGTTATGTTCGCGCTTCAAAATCTCCATCAAGCTCAATCTAGAACACTCAAACCACGTACGATTCCTTATACTCCTCCTCACGTAATGCGCATTCTCTCCAAAAACACGGCAAGCCCACGTATAACCATCAAACTCTTCCGTACTATCATTCTTCTTACACAATCGAATTATCCACTTGCAATTAATCCTTGATTCATACATCATTTAATTGCATTCATTTTACCACTATCAATCAAACGATCAAAAAGAACAATACTAAATCTTTCGCTCTTCACAACCATTTAGACCGGGCGCGGTAGCCCAGTGGTTAGAGCGCTGGAGTTGCACTCGGTAGGCCCGGGTTCGATTCCAGCGGCTGCTAAATCTGCCGCCGTGTTCACGCGGAGTACGATCACGTTAAACATGTGGGTCCGTAAGTCCTTCCGAGAGGTTGGTGGTAGGGGAAGGAGGGTACGGTCTCTGTGGATGCCTCCCCCACTGGGTTCTGGTTTAAATTGGGTGGCACTTCCTGACCGTCCAAACAGTTACCTTTCACCTTTCTGGTAGGTCGGACGATCTGGGTCTCAACAACAACAACCATTTAGACATACAAAAGAAATCAAAGAAGTTTTACACATACTTGTATTTAAATCTTGTTCCAAAACATCTAATTTTAAAAGATCAGCAGAAGAATTCAGAAATGAGCTTAGAATATCACAAATTGAGACAGTTTCCAAAGTTATCAACTCGCAAGGTTACCATGGTTACGAAGTATGAAGAGTTAAAAGGGTTACCAAAGTCGCAACATACCACTCCGCTTATCGCCGATTTTGCGCGATACAAAAAAAACGATCGTACCAGTTTCTGGGATTTAGCCAACCATGGTATAAAATGATAAGATTCAGCTTTCTAGGTCACCAAGGTGACTGGCTTCTTGAGACAAAAAAAATGGAGAATTTTTATACAAAACACAAATAACTTATTAAAATGGGCACGCATGAACGCCTTCTTCATATGTAATTCCTCTAGAGTGATGCTACAAGCATCCTGACCAAAAATTAAATCCTTCTAGTGTGGGCAAGATGGTACAACCTTATCTCTAGGGTTTCTGGAGAAATCGAGTTCAGTCTTGGTAAATGATAGCAATCATGCGCAAAGCTAATGATAAGAGAGTAGGACAGTGTGGACAGCGGGTGGCCTACAAAAGCTTACTCTATATCTTTCAACAGATTTAAATTCTAGCAATTTTTAATTTTCTCGTCCATACTGGTTTTATAATGCGTTTATGTACACAATGCATTAATGTACTACGTAAAATTACCTTTCTAGGACTATTACATTTCTAGGATTATGAGGACTTATGAAACGACATCATTATGTAATTTAGTAAACAAAGGGCCCCTAATGATAGCTGGCATGGTCATTTGAATTCTGCAATATCAATGCATTAAATTACACGATACAAATATAAAATAAATAAAAGCAAATTGACAAGGGTTAAATTTATACTAAAATTATAATTATAAAAATATGGCAGAACGTTTATAGAACAGCAGTACGATATTGCTGAATAGAAAGGATCATAATATTCAACAAGTAAAGTCATTAACACATATTGTACACACTGCAATTACAAGATACTAAATACATTTTATCAGCAGTACCTGTAAATGAATGTCATAATTACATTAAATCTTCATCTTGCTAAATAGCGTACATTTCCCGCTGCACTTTAAGTTTCAGTTTCGATCTTTCGTACATTATCACGTGGTACAAATTAGAAGTTGAGTTGATAGACAACTGATACTTGAAAAAATCATGGACGCGTGATGACCTAGATGAGGTATTCACATTCAAACTCAGCAGTGGAAATACAGTCTTCCAAGCCGAACTTGCGGCTATAGATAATTGTATTAAAGTTAACATTTTTTCTGATAGCCTTTCATCTATTTTGGCTCTAAAATCTTTTAAAAACAAATCCCACTTCCTTCGTGAAGTCAAACTTTGGCACTTTCGGCTAAAAATTTTATCAATCTCCCTGGGTAAAGGCCCATGCTGGTACCATTGGAAACGAAGTTGCAGATAAATTCGCTAAAGAAGCTACCTCTTCCGGTTCCTCTGTTTCTATTCCCTTTCCTTTCTCTTTTCTTTCTTCTTTTTGGTAAATCTGAGTCCTGGCAACTTCACCTAAATAACTATCAGTGGCGGCCATTGGGGGGGCCGCGAGTACGCGCGACACCATTGAGTAAACACCCCAAATCATTTTTTTAGTTATACAGATTTATTACAATTTCTATTGAAAAAATCTGAATTTTTGGTTCAATTAAATCGAGAATTATTAAAAATAAGTTATCAAAATGCCACTAGATGGCAGCACTACACCTTTCATCGGAGAAAGTCGACTTACGAAAGCTATATTGCACAGAATTTTCAACACATAGGGGAAAATACAGGGATATTTTTAATGATCCGCCTCCCTACCGTCGGCATTTCCTGAGTGAAAGAATGGTATAGGAGCAATATTAGAAATTTGGCGTGAAAAAAAACCAGACATTGCAGATTTACTAGTAGATTGTGTCGCGGGACTGAGCGCGCCTCCAGCCAAAGAGAAACAGAAGAGTAGAAAAACATGAAGAGGGACTTCTCAAATTGGCTCAGTTTCGCTACTTTGGCTTCAATTTTCTACATTTAAGAATGTGTTTGTTCTCATTCTCGTCTTTGTTATAAATTTGGAAGTTTAAATAAACATTTGAACAAATGAGAGAATTAAGTGTACGTGTGTGGTGATGGGAAGGGGGGGGGGGGGTTATGATATTTTAGGGGTTTCTGGCCATCGTGAATAAAGTGTCTTGTTTAGGACACTCAGTTTGAGGGATCGTTTGTCCCACCCAGCTGTCTTAATTACTGAAGTTGTTTCGCATTTCGTCATTTCTGATGTAGTTTGTCTGTTCTTCCGGAAGGGATTTATTTCTATGCTCTAGTTGATCTGCTGGTGACGAATTTCAATATGTTGGACTTCAAAATAATTCTTTAAACGTCACGAGTTTCCAATTTTTGGCACACTGTGACATATAGGCTATTTTTAGTGACACTTTCGTAAATGTGTTGTTTCGGACATTTAGTTTGAGTTGACTTACCCAGCTGTCTTACTTTTTCAGCTATTTAACATTAAAAAATGCCTAAAAATTAAAGAAATTCTAAGTATTTGTTAAAAAACTTAAAAATTAAATTTTCAACATGATCCTTTTATCTGACGTCGTTTTTCTGGAAATTTTGGCCCGACCGCTGGCGACTATATTGGTAGCCCCCAAATTGGCTCTAGACTTATAATATTGGCCCTAGGCTTATATTTAAATTGAAGTAGCCCCCAAATTTCTTATCTCGCCTTCTAATTCAGCGAGTTTGATTCTAATCATGGTTATAGTCTCTGCACCATCTGTACGTGTCACCTGAATATATATTTTGTGCCAAGCCCCTGGACGTAACTTTTAGCTTAGTTCCCTCAATTTTACATCTCGTTTCCTAACTGAGAGATTTTGGTTCTGCTAGTGGCTATAGTCTCTGAACCATTTGCACATGTCACCTGGATATGCATCTTTGTGAGAAATCCCTGAGATTAACTTTTACTTCAGTTACGCCCCCCCCCTCCAATTTCCCATCTCACCTCTTAATTGAGCGATTTTGATTTTACTGATGGCTATAGTCTCTGCACCATTAGCACATGTCACCTGGATCTGCATCTTTATAGTGATAAATCTTTGAGCGTAACTTTTACTTCAAATAGCACCCCCCCCACACACACACACACACACTTATCCATCTCGACTCCTAATAAAGCGATTTTGATTCAGATGGTGGCTATAGTCTCTGACCCACATGTACATATTAACTTGATATACATATTTGGTGTATATAATATACATACGTTTTTTGCGTCAACCCCTGGGCTTAACTTTTAGTTTAACTAGTCCCCATAATTTTACATTTCAATTTCCAATTGAGCGATTTTGATTCTGCTGGTGACTATATAGTCTGAGCAACATTTTTACATTTCAATTGGATACACATATTTTTTTGTGTCAACCCCTGGGTATAACTTTTAGTTTAACTAGTCCCCAGAATTTTACATATCTGCTTCTAATTGAACGATTTTGATTCGGCTTATCGCTGTAGTGAGTTTCTCTACCATTTGTACATGTCACCTGGATATGCAACTTTAATATGGCAAATCTCCGAGCGTAACTCTTACTTTGGTTACCCCCCCCCCCCAATTTTCTATCTCGCCTCCTAATCCACCGATTTTGATTTTACGGGTGGCTATATTGTCTGAACCATCAGTACGTATCGCCAGAATATGCATATTTTTTAGTCAACTCCCTGGACATAACTTTTAGTTTAACTAGCCCCTACAATTTTACTTAAATTAGGACTATGTAATGTTTTTCACTAGGAAAGATACGTTCCATGTGTCCAGGCTTTTTATGAACGAGCGAGCAGGCGGGAGGTACGTTATTTTACTTAATACATCCGTCGTTTATATTTTAATACTCCCGTTGCTATGCCCAAAATACGTATATGTATATACATATGCTTTATATATACATATATATATAATATATATATAAATAATATATATATATATATATTACTAACATATATATAGGCATAAATACATAGATGAGCGCCCCCCTCTACATGTCACTCACGAGCCGCCACTGATAACTATGTCTCACCTCGTACCCATGATCCCTCGCGCATTATAAACTTCCTTCCTCGTGAAAACCCCCTTATTCAAATTTATAACAAACTTTTAATTTATTTTATTACTGGTCACGGTCCCTTTCTATGATACAAAAGTAAAACCTTTGTGTTTGTCGACTATCTGTATAATCCATAATTTACAATATTTATAGATGTGTACAATATTTACAGATGTATAATTTGGAAGTAATATATGAGATTATAAATATTTACAGAATTAAAGTATAAATTAACAGAAATGTTTATAAATGGGGTGATTATAATTTTGTTGTTATATTACAGACAGATATGAGTGATTATGACTTTGTAGATGTATATACAGACAGAGACACAATTTTGTATTGAGAATATATGTACAAAGGTATCACTTCAAAGTGTAAACATTTTACATTTCCATATATAAGTCGCTTATTCACATTGTTTGGCAGGTTTGTATAATGGGAACAAGACTAGGCACTCTTTTAGCGTGTACTTTTATACACGATTGATAAGAATTTTATATTTTTGTAAATAATACTGGAAATTGATATAAAACAATCATTAAATGATGTTAGATTATTGTTAAAAGGAAATATGCGTTTTTATGCATAACACTTACTTGATTGATACAAAGGATGTATGGGAAGCGAAGTGACGTATGGTTTCAACGTCACAATAGCCCGTCCCCGGTCTCGCTTCTACTGACTACGAACACCGTATGTCAATATATGTATTTACTCCATGCCATGGAGGGAGAAATAGTGTGTCTTCTCTTTCTACGGATCTGTGAACATTTTTTCTTTTAAATAACTGAATCTGTGACTGCTATAAATATTTTATTTTTTTTTGTTTTTAGTTACAAGTCAGCGGTCTCGAATCTTACAGCTATTATACCCAAAAATGGTAATTTGAAATTATTTTCTTACTATGCAAGTTAAATAAACTTTTTTTTTGTTATTATTAGACCAGTAAAAGTAGTTAGAAAGTAACTTCACTTGAGTACCTGCATTTATTTCTCATTTATTCAAGTGTAGTGTTGTATATGTGTTTTGTTACTAATTCTATTATATTTGGCTTTTTTATATTTCTTATCACCTATGTATATTTTTGAAATTAGGAAGTCTTTATGCTTTTAATTTATTTGTTACCTTTCTTTAGGCCCGTTTCTTTAGAGAACAAGATATTGATGGTAAGTGATACCCCTATTGGTGTTGTCTTTTTTTCTTTACAAATCAATGAAATCTATCATATTAATGTTGTGATATCCGTCTCAACTATTACCTCTCTATTTTTAATTTGGAATTAATTGATAGGAACACATCAAACTAAAATCTATATATATAAGTGAAACATGCATGCAGATTTTCTTTTATTCAATAAAAAGGAAATAGTGAATCCTCCAAAACTTTGTTTCAGTAAAATTCCCTTTCTAAATTCTTAAAATCACTTGCTGTTAAAATTATGCATTTTCTCTTTAAATTTTAAACATGTATTGTTGGTGGCATTTGATTAATTACTATGATACATTTGCTTTTTAAAGAGTATTTAATAGCAATGAAAGAAATTGTATGCTGTAGAAGATTTCTGTATGACATGCAGATGTCCCACTTCTATTAATGCCATCAATCTCTACTAATAATTCAGCACCTACCTGTCAAATTTTGTGTTCTTTTTACTTAAAATGTGTAAACTGCATGAATCTTAGAGACAAACTTGTCAGAATCATGCTTGTCTGAATTTGAAGAAAACTGTGTGCTTAAATTTCAGATTATAGGACAGAAATAGGTTAAATTCTAAAGCCAGTTACAACTGGCTTTAGAATGATTGCCCACAGGAATTTTTAATGAACATATTTCCTAAATCAATGAATTAAAAGCAATTGTATATATTGTCATATTTTTACTTTTCCTTTACTATAGGACATATATGGGCAACGCCCGGCCCGCGGGCCAGATGTGGCCTGCCCCGGCTTTTGATCCGGCCCGCAGAACATTTTAAAATCGCCCTCGAAAAAAAGTAAATATTCTCGGTTCTCGCCAACAAGAGAGTGAGAGGGGGGCTGAACTACGTGGGTGTTTCTATTGTCCGTCCGATTCATCATCTTTCAAATCGTTTTGAAAATCATCGAAAATAGGATAGCGAACCTTTAGTTTTGATTTACAGTTACGAGCCACCATAACCACCACCAGATAGCGCGACGATAGCACCTCTGCATCAAAGAATCTGCATCTCCTCTCCGATATTTGTGGAATGTCCGATCGCGAGCCCAGTCACATGTCCTGCTCCTTCCTCTTAGGTTGGTGGTACACTCATCGCGTTACGTTCTGTGGAGATAGCTTTTGCTTTGTCCAGTTGTGAAGTTTTCTTTGTTCGGAAAGTGTATGAAAATATGTATGTTGTAAAAAAGCGAAAAGTAGACACGGAATGTCGCCATTTTCAAGAAAGATGGACTTATGAATACTTTTTTTATCATGCACAATGGTCAGCCTATCTGCCTGTTGTGTAATGAATTCATATCTGTTTTAAAAGAATGCAATATCTGTTTTAAAAGAATACAATATATGTTTTAAAAGAATACACAACTGGACAATGTTGTGAAAGCTAGCTTCATAGTCTGTTCAAAAATAGCGAAGTCATCGAAACCATTCGCTGAAGGAGAATTTGTCAAAGAGTGTCTGTTAGAAATTTCAGATGTTTTATGTCCCGAAAAGAAAAAATAATTTGAGAAAATAAGCTTATCAAGATGTACTGTTGTTCGATGTATAGATATGATGGCTGGTGATATTAAGAAAAAATTGGCTGATCGTGTGACTGATTTTAAACCATTTTCAATTGCTTTGGACGAGAGCACCGACTTGTCTGATACAGCACAACTAGCTTTTATACGAGGCGTTGACAAAGAATGTACTGTAACTGAGGAATTGCTGGCTTTACAGCCTCTAAAAGGGACCACTACTGGAGAAGACATTTTTCGTGAGGTTAAAAGTGCTATTGAACAGTATGGTTTGCAGTGGTGGAAATTAATTGGGGTTTGCACAGATGGTGTACCTTCTATGGTTGGTTCACGAAAGGGTTTCATCGGAATTTTGAAAGAAAAAGCAATTAACTTGAATGCGTAAAAAGACGATTTAATAATTCTACATTGCATTCATTATCCACCAACAAAACTTGTGTTCAAAGTCCATCCGATTGCAGAACGTTATGGATGTGGTAGTAAAGACCATAAATTTTATTCGATCCCGCGCTTAACCACCGCCAGTTCAAAGCATTTTTGGATGACCTCTCTTCAGAACATGGTGATGTGCCATATTATTGCGAAGTAAGGTGGTTAAGCAAAGGCAAAATGCTAAAAAGATTTTATGATCTTACACAGGAAATAGCCGATTTTATGGAAATCAAAGAAAAACCATTGCCTGAAGTCAGTGATCAGAAATGGTTATGTGATTTAGCATTTCTAGTTGACATCACGGGTCACTTAAATGAGTTGAATTTGAAGCCTCAAAAACAAGGTCAGTTGGTAAACGAATTGTACAGCCATCTGAAATCATTCCAGAACAAAATTCGCTTGTGGGAAACACAAATGCGATCTGGAAGCTGTTATCATTTTTCAACACTATCCAGTCACGAAAATATTGATTACACTCAATATGCTGAAGAACTAAAATTACTGTCTGAGCAATTTTTTAATAGATTTTCCGACTTCGAAAACATGCATAGCTGCTTTAACCTAAAGTGAAGTAGAGAAGGCTCTGACACACACATCTGCAAATGGAATTGATCAAGCTTCAGGAAGACACGCATTTGAAGTCAAAATTTGAAGACGTGGAGCTACTTGATTTCTACAGAACATACCTTGCCGAAGAAAATTAGCCACAGCTGAGAGCATTTGCAAGAAAAATGATTTGCACATTTGAAAGCACTTATAAATGTGACCAGTTTTTTTCATGACTAATAAATCGAAGTATCGAACCAGGCTTACAGATGAAAATTTGGAAAACACTCTGCGCCTGTGTATTAGTGGGATTGATGCCAACATTGATTATCTTGTTTCTCAAGTTCAAGCTCCTCATTAATTTCTGCTGATTGTAAGCAAATACTTAATCAATTCGATATTATTCTGATTCATTTAACTTTAGACTTATACTTTATAAATATAAAATAAAATAAACCGTATCATTATTATTTTTTCACAACTACCTATTATTTACGACCCGCGACTTCATTAATATCCTAAACTTCAGCCCCCAACTTTCCAAAGGTTGCCCATACCTGCTATAGGATATAGTATAATTTATAGCAAAAGTATTGTGATGCGGTCGAAAATTAAAATTCGAGTTTTCAATGGAATAGCACTTTTCAAGCACCCCTGAATTCGAATTGATTGGTTTTTAGGTAATGTGTATGTCCATGAAGGTGAGTCTGTGGATGCAATATCTCACATACAATTGGAGCGTTTTGAAAAATATTTGGTACACATTACAATCAGTGAATACTGGAATGCTTTTGATTTTAAAAACTATCAAATGTATGAAAGACCCCTGCCCCCCAAAAAATGTTGAAAAATTCATTAAAAAATCAGAACTTTCACTAATCATTTCTTATGTAATTTTTAATTAGAAAACAAATGTTACAAGAATGCTAGCAAAAACAGCTTTTGAGATATTGCACATTTTTCAGATTTATCAAAATAATTGTTAACTTGTGAAATATGTTTACTATTCATATGTAAAGTTATTATGCAATACAGGGGTTGCTATGGATTTTTGATTACCTTTGTCAGCCTATTCACCAAATGAATTTCTTTTCCTGCCAAATTAGTTTTATTTGCTAAATTTTATTTTGACTTTTCATGTGAAAAATTTGATTTGGTTTACAAAATCTCAAATTCCAAAGATCATTGTTTTGAAAATGACACATAGTATAGCATGCATTATTATTAGCATACCATGAGCAGTATATAACGATTTTAAATTTCGATATGGACAGAGCTGATAATCACCAGCATATTTGCCAAATCTTTTTTTCAATCACCAAATTGAATTTTCTTTCGCAAAATGCAACAATAGCGATTAGCAGCGTTATCATTGTAATAAATTTGTTAACATCAATTTTGTGGATCTAGTTCATTCCATTTACGAGAGACAATACTTTAAGTAATAGATTTGTATTTTGATGCCTAACAATTTGCTAGTTGTCATTTATATATAAGAAAAAGTCTTTTCTCCATTTGTCTGTAGCACTTGGTGATAAATTTGCGAAACTTTGTGATATTTCACTTCAAATTGACAAAAACTACATAGGCTAATAGGATAAACAATATATATTGCTAGGATAAGCAATATATATTGCTTATCCTTATTGCTTGAATATGGATGATATTGCTTTTAATTATGATATTGCTTATTAATTGAATATGGACTATATTGTTTGTTGCAGATGATATCAATATTGATAGTCAATTTAGAGTTGCGTGAAATATAAGTTAATTGGATACTTTCAAATATAACTTTATATGGTGTCATCCAAAAAAGCATTAAATGTATAATTCAACATTAAAAACACTGTGCTGTGGATCTTGCACATCATTTTTTACTGTAAAAGATGTAAATTCATTGGATTAGGAAAAGTTATGTTCTGCCACATCAGATTTTTTAAAGTACAAAACAGTCAGAGATGCGTATGTTTTGTATTTATTTTTAAATCATTCATTTTACAGGCTGGTGTGACATTCTTTGTTTCTGTTGCATCAACCACATGCTTAGTTGCACTCTGTAAGGATTTGAAAATAATTAGCAAAACTGCTAATCAATATCAGAATGGATTAGCGGTTATTCAAATTTGTTTAACAATTTTCAGATTAATGAAGGATTGAAAAATGACTTGCATCTAATTTTCATAAAATTTTCTTAAATATGTTTTATGACTTATTTAATGTAAAGACTGACAAAAGTTACTAATGTTCCTGTCGATCATAGGTCTGTAATATAATACTTGCAAGCATCAGTGCTCTCATAAGAGTAAAAATACATATCTACTATAATTTTTTGGTCTGGTGCTCCTGGAGAATTCTTTATATAGGAGAGTGCTGGTTAATTGTAAAAGATTGCAAACACCCTGCTTTGGATTGTAAATTAAATTTTAATATTTATTAAGCCTATCAAATGGACATGAAAATGACATTATTTTTTATGTGGTTCATAGTTTCATGGCATTAAGGGAATTATACTGCTGACCTCTAGAGGAATATCTATCATTTTTATATGAACCACATATCTTGGATCAATGCCATTTTACAATTTTAAAAACCAATTATTTTATTTGTTGGAATCTTGTTATCTTGTCATTACATGTATGAAAATCAATAATCTCAATATGATTCTATGAACAAGGCGAGATAGCTACTAGACAGTCACTAATAGCACTTATGGGAGAGGACATACGAAACTTTGGAAATTTGTGAGTGAAGTGCTATATGGTAACCGTAACTAGTGCAGTCATAGCTTTTTTTGAGAGATCAAAATTAGCACAAGTAATGAGATATTTGAATTGATATTTCAATTTTTTTTAGAGTGTGTGTGTGTGTGTGGGGGGGGATTTCCCTTGAATTGGACTTTTGTTATGCATTCTTTTTTAATTCATCGACAAAACAGTAATGTTGAATCTCAAATTGTGATGCGATACCGCATAATGCAAGCCCCGAATATAAGTAAAGTTGGAAATTGCTTATAGGTGACTGAATCATGGGAGGAAGCAGACAAAAGCACTAAAAGTTCTTTCAAAAACTACAAAAGTTAATCTGTAAAACAAAGGTGCAGATTCTAATTTCAGCTGGTAATTATACCAGTTTTAGTACATGACCACTCAAATTTTTAGCTGGTGATGAAAGGTTTATAATCCACCACTGATTAAATGAAGTATGCCACAAAAGTTTTGAAATACAAAAAAATTAAAACTTTCTTAATGTCGTTATTTTACATTTTTTAAGTATGTTTGACTGTAATATGACTATAACAAATGATAGTGTTTATATAATTGAGTTCTATATATGTATCTGTGCATAATAGACAAAAGCAGTTGATTATTTATAGATGAGTATTTTATGTATAGAAGAATTTAAAGGTAGGTAAGAAGTTGATAATTTATAAATATTTAATTTTAATTTTTTTTGTATTAATGTATTTTTGCATAATCATTTTTAATTGTTTGATACAATGAAGCAATTGTAAAATTAAAAAGAATTGAAAATAATTTTATTTTTTCAAAATGTCTGGTATCACAAAATATGCTTTATTTGTATTCTGAAATTTTAACTTTAGTGTACTTGTTTAAAGAACTCCCATGGGGTTTTTAAGCAGCTAGTATTATAAGTGCATATAAAAATAAACCATGTTCTGAACTGATTATGTAATTTACTTCAAAAAATTATCATTGTTTTTTCTTCTGCCTGTGTAAAATAAAAGTTAATAGTTGATTATAATTAGTATAACATTTGTAATTTAAAATTTCCCAACAATTTTTGGGGAAGATGTAGAGAATGAAGGTGCCAAACAAATTTAATTCTTAATATATTATTGAATATTTCTTGTTCTAATACTAACAGACTTTGAAGAGCAAACAATTCAAGCTTATTTACAAGCTGACTAAACTAATTACCTATAGTAACTAAGCTCTCTTCTCTAAATCATCATTTGAGTGCTTAATCAAGGCTAAATGCTACAAGATAGCATTTTAGTATTTTGCACTGTAGGAAAAATCAAAGGCTGCAGTCAGTATTGCTATTGGTTACCAGGGACCCTTCTTAATGGGTGCTAATTTACTCTCCACCCAGTTACAATTTGTATCTTATGCAAATAAAGAAAGTTTTAGTGTCTATTGAGATTTTTTTTTAACATTATTCTAAAAATGGAAATCCTGTAATCTTAAACTATGAATATAGTAATCTAGAATGGGCACTTACATAAAAATTGGTTAAAGGACAGGAATTTATAAATCTAGGTTCAAAACAAATAATGCTAAAATTTTCAACACAAGAGTTTACATTTTTTTTTACTAAACTTAGCAAAACTAGCAGCTATTGGAAACACTGCTGAGTGCAAAGGATATTTTTTTTCTTTAACCCTTTGCGGACGGCGGCATTCTGGAACTTCTGTGGTCCAAAGAATGGAGTGTTTTGCTTCCGAACTGTTCCCAAAAGACGGCCCATTTTTTGCACTCAGTCTAACTCCTGGAAAAATTGACTAAAAATTACCCATTGAACACAGCATTCTACTTTTTTCAGGAATAAAGGTAATATTTATTTTTCATTAGATGTATACATTACACGTAAATTATCTTTTATTTAAATATTAAAAATATAAATGATTAAAATTGTTATTATTAATTAGCTTGATTAAAATAGTTATTTGTTACGCAGGAAAAATATCTAAATGATTGTACTCAATACTTTATATAGCTGATAGATTATGTACAATTTTTAAGAAGATAGCTTTGTTACTAATTAATATGCCTTTTACGTATAATGTATTTCAAAACACATTCCTAAAAAAACTGTTCGTGCGCTCATCAGAAATACCAAACATCCATGAAAATTCAGGGATCTGCCAAAGCAGGTCCTTTCGCTACTCAAAACAATCCAGGAATGTATTATAATGTGCCTATGAACCTAAAGCTTTCTTAGTCTAATTGCATCCAAATCCTACTGCACTGGCCATCTATAAAAGGTCCAGTCATGTGATGTTTTTCTCATCAGGCATGAGCAAGGACACAAGGTCACCAAGCTTAAGTGGTAGATTCGATCCCCCCCTTTTGCTTTTTCTTGGTCTTTCATTTTACCCAACCTACACAAAAGTAAGTTGTCACCTTGTCGCCTAATCTGATTTTCGAATACAAGGCAATGGAAGTAACCGAGAGTCTTCAATCTTTATTCCTTGATAATTTTATTGCATGATTGTTGCCATTTCCTGTAAAAGTGAAATTAAATTGGAGTAAAGTCACCATAGGGTTCCTAGTTACAGATACAACTTGACAGGTCTCTGATCATCTTGACAATTTAGCGTGCTATAAAAGTTTGCGGGATTCCCTAATTACTGCAATTCGTGAAGGAAATGGACATCGCTCTCTTTGTTCCTTCAGCTCTGACTATTTGAATAAGATCAGATGTTCTGTAATAGTGGGTGGCATGTTTTGACCAAAGTAGAGTATCGTTGATGCTTATTATTGAAGGGAAAGCCCTAAGAGAAGTGGTTGTTTTTCTCTAAGGACTAAAAGGAATTCTTAAGTGCGAATCTTAAAATAACATAACAAAAATTCTTAAAAATGAAATTGGGAAATAGTAGCATATGTCTGACAATCTATGTTGAAGACCCAGACCGTCCAACTCGTCCATTGGACTTGAGCAACTATTGTGACAATCTATGTTGAAGACCCAGACCGTCCGACTCGTCCAGAGGACTTAGAGTAACTAGTTGGACGGCCGGGAAGGCTGACAATCTAGATTGTCACAACAGTATCCATTACTATGGAGTACAGTGACTTATTTATATGTAATGACTTTTTATTAGAAACAGTAGATAAAACTCACTTTCAGTAGTAACCAAGTTCTATCTGCACTAGTTAATTTAGTTTGATTTTGAATTCTAAAATTTCAATTTATAACTGTGGTAGCTGGGTTGTGCTGGGTCCAACTCAAATTAACACAGTGGTTTTTCTTTTCATTTAGAAAAAAAAAAAGAAAAAAACACTTTCTCCCTTTTTCTAACAATTCTTTGTTTATATTTATGTAATCTCGAAGCTAAGGTAGACACCATATGTTGACTGGTTAGCCAGCTAGCTTAGAGATCTTTACTGTCAAAATTTTACATCCAAACTTTGAATAAAATATGAAACTTAAGTTTGGATTAAATTGGAAAACTAGGTATGGCTAATCTCTGTTCAATTTATGTGGGAGTTGAATTTAGTGTTGAGTACTACATCTGACCAGGTTGACTAGAAATTGGCTATGTTGCATTGTGAGTCAAGTTAACTGCAAAAGTAGAGTATTATTATTAATGTATTATATTGCTAATTTTGTCACAAAATTAAGTACGAGGCATGTTTTTTATGTAAGTACCGTTTTGCGATTCCGCCGCCGCAGCGCTACGGTCGGCGTTCCGCGCATGCGCGCTGGTTACCTACATCTCTTGTCTACGCACTGACGCCATTACAGTCTGATTCTTCATTGTATACGTTGTTTACTGAGTGTTTAAGATGCCTCCGACAATCGTGAGTCCCGCCGATTGTGAAGTACGGGCTGTTATACGATTTCTTAGTGCTAAAGGCGTAAAACCGATCGATATTCATCGTGAGATCTGTGAAGTTTACGGACAAAACATTATGAGTGGTGGAATGGTAAGGAAATGGGTGAGAGCATTTAAAGATGGCCGCACAAATGTGCATGATGAAGAACGGAGTGGGCGTCCTTCGGTCTTTAATGAAGATTTGGTGCAGAAAGTGGAAGAAAAGGTGAGAGAAAACAGACGCTTTACAATTTCATCAATGTGCGACTGGTTTCCTCAATATTCTCGTAGTGTTTTGTATCGCATTGTGACCGAGAACTTGAATTACCGGAAATTGTGTTCACGTTGGGTTCCAAAAATGTTGACGGATTTGCACAAAACCCAACGTTTAGGCAGTGCATTGACTTTCCTTGAGCGGTACCACAATGAAGGTGAAGACTTTTTAGACCAAATTGTTACTGGTGACGAAACATGGGTGGCCTACGTCACACCAGAATCAAAACAACAATCCATGGAATGGCGACGTTCATCATCACCCAAAAGAGTGAAGTTTAAGCAAACAATTTCTGCCCGGAAAATCATGTGCAGAGTTTTTTGGGACAAAAAAGGAGTATTGCTAGTGGAGTTTCTGCCTCGTAATGAGACAATCAATGCAGCGTCTTATTGTGAGACATTGAACAATCTGCGTCGTGCAATGCAGAACAAAAGACGTGGCAAGTTGAGTAAGGGTATCGTTTTGCTGCATGACAATGCCCGTCCACATGTGGCTAATCGGACCAAAGATCTCATCAAATCTTTTAAATGGGAAACTCTAGATCATCCTCCATACAGCCCTGATCTGGCGCCCAGCGACTACCATTTGTTCCTGCACTTGAAGAAACACCTGGGTGGTCAGCGTCTTCAAGACGATAACGAAGTCAAAACAGTTGTGATACAGTGGTTAACAAGTCAGGCGGCAGAATTTTATGAGGAGGGTATTCAAAAACTGGTGCCACGTTATGACAAGTGCCTCAATATTCACGGAAATTATGTAGAAAAGTAGATTAAGGTACAGGCTTTCATGTAGAAATAAAATTATTGCGATATCTTTGCACGTCTTTTTTTAATTCCAAAACGGTACTTACTTAAAAAACATGCCTCGTAGATAGTCTTTATTTGTGAAATGAATGCTAAAAATTTTGTTTTGAGGTAATAATTTTCATAAAAAGATAAATGTTTGTTTAAAATAAAAATAACAGATTTTGTTTATAAAATGAACCTGTTACAGAGTAATACATGCATTCTGCATTGGAATAAATTATAGAAAAATTCCAATTTTTTATTAATAAATTGTTAATGAAAAATATTCGTTTATTGATGTAGAATTATGCTGTTTTTGGTAATGCAAATGAACTCACAGAGCTTGTAAAATATTAAAACCTTGATAAATAAAAAAGACCAATTTCAATTTAAAAGAACATAAGCTTAAGAGATGAGAATCGTGTTTCCATGGAATATATTCCATATGATGTAGACTGATATATACGCCAAGTCTTCACGAGCTTAGTCTGTGGGTTGGAACAGACTTGGGCTATGCGTGATCTCATATAGACTTCTAATCTAGCCTTTAGATCCATAGTGCTGGTGCTGGGTTCGAAGTTTGGGTTCGAGGGGCATTCCTAAAATGCATGGGTGTTAATAGTTCTCTTTAAATGTCAGGTGCAGATTATATTTGCTCATGTGCATTTTACATAACACGAATTCTTAAACAACTCAATAAGTCAAGCTTTAGGCAAATTCATATTGAATTAGTTTCTTTTCTTGTATAAATAATATTGAACATACAGAACTTACTATCAAATTCTAGTAGACTCCAGATGGGAAATTCTGATTTAAAGAATTAATGGGGTGGCTAAAATATGTATGGCATTGAAATAAGAGGACTTTAAGTAACATTCTTAAAATCTACATTAAGTTTGTTAGTTAAGGTGCATAATAAAACTAAATAAATTCAGTGGATTTTAGAAGATAAAGAATTTTTTTTTTTTTTTTTTTTTTTTTTTTTCAAATGGCCAGGCACTTTGACCTTCGTCATTCGCCTTTATTACAGCGGTCAGAGTGTGAACCATTTAGCCGTCCATTGACGTTGTCCCAGGTGCACCAGAGGGGGGTGGATCGCATTGCGCCCACAACACAAACATCCATGCCTTACGTGGGGCTCGAACCTGCAACGTGGCGGTCGAGCGATTTCTACGGAAACGTTTGCCTTGACCACTCGACAACCATGTTGGCGAAGATAAAGAAAATAATTCTATTTAAAACATGTTCTCCCATGTAGTATAAACAGAAGAATTTTGTAAAGAAGTCGTGTCTCGTGAATTTATTGAGGAAAGGTGCAAAAATGTAAGATTCAGAATCTGTCTGTTTAAATTTTGTCTTTTTACCATATCTGCCATAAGTCACTTTTTTACTAACTTTGATAAATAGCCAAAATTTGGAATAGATTCAGAATTTCTTATATTTTTGTGCTTATCTGAAATTAGACTTGCAATCCACCACTAGGTAAATGTTTGTCATCTATATATTGAATACAAAGCTAGAATATGTTTTATTTTCTACACAGTTAGAGTGTATGGTAACATGAAGGTCAAAGTAGTTTTTCATGCGGCTTGTTACACGTTAACTATATCTTAAAATCTTTTCAGAATTTCGTGATTGCTTTTACTTGAATGCTAGAAGTGGCCAAATTAGGAGTTTGGACGAATTAACTATCATCATGCGCTCTTTGGGAATGAGCCCAACCATAACTGAACTGAAAAAATATTTCAAAGAAAAAAGTGAGTTAGGATTTTGTTTGAAATCACTTCTCATATTGAAAAAGAATCTGAATTTCAAGTTAGGGGATCCTTTTTCTTCTTTTCTTTTATTTTAAACTGAAACTTTAAAGGATATTTTCCTGTTATGGAATATTACGATTTTTTATTTTGTCTTAATTTCTTGTCTCTTAATTTCTTTTGTCTTAATTGATGTGAAATATCTTCTGTTTCAAGCATTCAAGTTTTTAGAATACTTTCAAATTCAATCCTTATAAATTTTGGCAGAAAGTGTTCTAATCTTGATGTTTTGTGTAAATATTAATTTTAAAACATAATAATTAGAATAAATTCTATGAGCAGCATGTTCATTCAGATTTGTGCCCCTTGTGTTTTGATAAATTTGTCAATATTCACTTGCAACAAATTTTTAATCAATAGGCCCCTTGGAATGAATAAAGTTTTTTTTATGCATAAGAGTATAACGAATCAGCTAAACTTTAGTTCATGCATAAATCTATGTAGCTTATATGTAATTTTTTAGGCTTAGATTTTCATGTGTAATATGTAGAAAAATATTCTAATGCATTTTTTATTGCTACTTTCCAAAGCCTATCTAACTTTTACCTTACATTCGTTTAATGAATTCCTTCAAAGTTTCAGTTTTATGATTTTTAAAAAAAACTTTTATTGTTAAGACAAGCATATTTTTTAATGGAAATTTTTATTTTTTAATGGAAAAAGCTTATAAAATATATATTTTTATTTTTGAAAGTTTATCAATATTCTTATTACAAATTTTGTTTAATTTTAAATGAATTGCTGAAGTTTCCTATTGAAAAAATTTTGAAACTTATTCAACTGTTAGATGTTACGCTAAATTTTATTTTTAATATATTTCTGTAAAATTGTTATGAAAAAATGGGTTGGTAGAGCATTGTTGCTCTGCAACATCTTTTACATTCGAACATTGACCATAATTTTGGTTTTTTCAAAAATATTGAAAATGTAGTTATGCAGAACAAGTTTTAATTTCATTTATCAATTTCTTGCCAAAAAATTGCCATTGTAGTCGAAATTTAATGCAAATTGGATAAAATTTAGGTTTTCTGATAAAGCACATAGACACTTTAAGTATTATTACGCATATTTCTCTAATGTTAAATCAGGGAAGTGATGTTTTAATATGTACATACATATTCTTGAATCATATTTGGTTTTCATTGATTGTATTTTTAAAGATACACAAAATATTGTAGTATTGCATATGTCATAGGCAAATAAAAAGTATTTCAATATTGTTGTGCAGTTATGTAAAACTTTATACCAATTGGTAAATATTGTGAAATGCACATGAGATGCAGCATACTACTAGATTTTCTATTAGGCTGAAAACTGGTTTTGATGTTACAGCAATGCATAGGTATGTTTAACTCCCTTTAATGAGGGAAGTAAAACAAGGATAAAAATCAAATATAAATATATTTGAATATGCATTTAAATATGCTTTTGGTTTAAAAAAAATATCGGAAATGTAATCACATTTTTAATCAAGCACAAATTTTAATTTCATTTGCAGATTTCTAGTTGCAAATTACTTTTCTATAGGCAATATTCGAAGATGGTGACATTTTGCTGATTAAATTTTAAAATTTTACATTCATTTTATGTGAGGAAACTTTCATTTTAAAGTCATATTTTTTGAGGTGTAAACTGTTCTATACTTATCCCATATACAGCAGTGATTTATTTGCACTTAATTGCAGATGGAAAGATTTCATTTGCCGATATGCTTGAGATAATGCATAATCATAGCCAGAAAGAAAATATTCCTCAAGAAATCCTGCGGGCTTTTCGAGCTAGTGACAAAAGCAAATCTGGGCGCATTTCTGCACGAGAGTTGCGTCATATACTTCTCTTATGGGGAGAAAAGCTGAGTCCCAAAGAGGGTAACTCAAATTTTTGTTTTAACAGTACCTTCACTTGATCTGCCTAATTTATTTTATTTTGGCGTTTTTATGGTACTCTGAGGGTGAAGGTCTTGGGCTTTTTAACAACTCTAACTATGACTAATGATTATGGAGTGTTCATACTTTGTTTTGATTTATGTATAACAAATCCTATATATATACATAATTATTTTTCTCTCGACAAATGCTACATGTGTTGTTGTTGAGACCCAGACCGTCCGACCTACCAGAAAGGTGTAAGGTAACTGTTTGGACGGCCGGGAAGAAAAAAAAAAAATGCTACATGTGTGTTATAAGTCTTTTTCAAATCTGTTTTCTATATGTGAAATGTTGCAGTTTGTGTAATGTATACATGTAGAGGTTTGCTAAGAGGAAATACATAGTGAATTATAGGATTTGTTATATGCAAATTTGTAGTGTGAATACTCTTCTTAAACTGCACTAATATCTGTATATTCATCTTATCGAAACACCGGTTCAGAAAATTTTTGCCTTTATTGGTTTTCTCAGCTTCAGGTCATAATTTGTCAATGTTAAATTTTTTTCATTATTTTCAAAATATATTTGAATTATAGTTTTGAAATTATGATTGGCAATAATGTGTAATTCATGAAATATATTAACATTAATTTAATTGCAACTGGTTTCAAAAATTGTTCAGGATAAGACTTGGAACTGATATCAAGGCAAGCGTTCTCTATTCCCCCAGAGATGTGTCTAATTTTACCTCCTAGGTGCTAATCTGTTTGCTGTCTAAAGAATTACATGTGCTATCCATAGACATTAAAATATTTGCCATCCTGAGTACTAATAATGTTTGCAGTTTGCTATATCTGTGAAGTGACTTTTGTCTTCTCACAGGATAATGTAGATTTGAAAATAGGCATTCGCCACAGGTTGAACAATACAGTTTGGCAATTAAATGAAATAACTAATGAAATAATTCTTCTCTCCTGTTTTAATAAACAATTTGCCTAGAAATTTACTAATTGTTCCTTTCTTCCCTCCCTAGTTCTCATTTCTCATAATTATGCACATAATATATGTATATATTACATATGAAGTATATATAACCATACTTATCGATTTTACAAAATATCTGATAGAGTGGTCACTAAATTCAAATCGCCTACTGACTACTTACTATTAAGTGAAAATTCGGATTTTCAGGTCTGGGATAATGCATTAAAATGCTCAGTTGGTCACCCCTTTACCATTTGTGGACTGGTTTTATGTTTTTACTGCCTTTTAGATCCAGAAAGAGGTGATAAGATCAAGGCAAATTCTCCTAAAGCAAGTTGTTTTAATAAGAAAAGAAAATAAGAAAAGACAAATTCTTTCATTGTAAAACACGTACCTCAATAATGTCATTTTGTGAAGAAAGTTAAAAATTATAGAAGCAGTTCATGGTTGGTGAAAGGATGACCAAGAAATTTCATACACTGGTATGAGATACTTATATTTGCCACTTAAATGAGGATTTATATTTTGCACTTAAATTTATTGTCGTATAATGGATCACATTTATTCTCTATTTAATTAAAAAACAAATTTAAGTAAAAGTTATATTTACTCTTCTATTCCCCTTTATATTTGAGTTTTGTGCATGGTGAAATTTATTTGCCCCAGGCCTGTAAAGAAATCACTTCTATGTTTGCCTTCCAAGCTGTGACATAAGCTCACACTTCATTAAAACATAAGCTCAATCTTCATTTCTTCATCTTTGGAATCTTGGTATTGAACAGTCTTATTAACTATTTTTCTTTTGCAATTTCTTAGTAATATATTTCTTTCATCATTGTGTGTCGATTGCAAGGGAATTAACATTTTTTGCATACTAAGTCTCACAGTTTTTAAATAGCGAGTCAATTTAGTTAAAATGTGCGGATTGACGTAGCAGTTTTGAGTAACCATGAGCTCTGCTCTTGAGACAAGTGTTCCTCTAATTGAATTATTCATATTGTGTGTGAAATTGCATGCTATTTTCTAAAAATAAAACCTCAATTCCCCAGAGTGCACCAGTCTATAATCCCATATATTTTAGGTTTAAATATTTAAAATTAAAATAATTAATGTTGCATGTTCTGTTTAGTATTAAAATTAGTGTTAATGTAATTTGAAAATTCTATTTTTTTTTTTTTTTTCAATTAAATTTAAAAGCTATGGCAAGTAATATATATTTTTAGAAAATAAGGATAGACAAAATTATAACTGTAAGAGGGCACAACGATTTGTGACAGATTTAGCGAAATAAGTTAAAAATGCAAATTGTTTGAATCTATATTCTAGACCATTGATTTCTGAAGGGGGTTGTTATAACACCCTGAGGGTAGATATTAATTTAATAGGGGTATGAATTGAATTTAAAATTTATTTTTGAATCTACAATTTAATTTATTTTTATAAAATAATTAATTTATGCAAAAAATTAATTATTAATATGTAGATTTGAGTTTTTAATTTTCCTTGGTGTTCCTTAATATCTTTAAGCTCTTATGCACTACTTACTAGAGATGAGCTCAGGCTCAATTTTTGGAGCCCAAATCCAAACTGTTCAATGTAAAATGGAGCCTGAATTTGCCAAAGTTTTAACCATATTTTTGGCTTTTCTACATAATTAATAAAAAAAATTCCATTTGTAAAATTGATGATTACATTGAGATACAAGCAAGAAGAAATGCTTAAAGTATTACTTTTAGCACAAAAGCATAACATAAATTAAAATTGGAATAAGGTTCTCTTTTATAACTCCTCTGAATGATCTAATTAATTAACCTGTATATTGACGTGCAGTTCCCATAAAATACCAACATAATATTCTCCAACATTCAGTCTAACAGATTTGGTATTTAATAAAGAGCAATGCCACATTTTATGATATACCTCCTTCCATTGAATGATAGGACCCATTTACCAAATGTTTGATTTCGAAAATTTTTTTCAAAACTGAACTGTGTAAATAAAATAAAATGAATATATCTGATTTCTTAAGCTTTCATACACATTTTCTAATTCTTATTTTCAAAATACATATCTATTAAATAAAATATAAAAAATAGTTTGGAGCCTGTCGAAAGCCCAGACCGTTCGGCTCATCCGAAGACATAGAGCAGCAGTTTGGACGGCCGGGAAATGTTTTTGCCTGTGGAGCCTGTTGAAGTGTTGAAAACCCAGACCACACGACCAACCCGAAGGTTTATGGTAGCAAGATGTGTGGCCGGGAACTTTATTTTTTGATTCAAGAGATTACAGTACATATATTAAAATGAATCACATCACAAGTAGTTACATCAAGAAAAGAAGAGAATGGCAGCGACAATACATAACAAGAAAGACAAACAAATAAGACAGCCTGTGGAGCCTGTTGTTGTTGAGACCCAGACCGTCCGACCTACCAGAAAGGTGTAAGGTAAAGCCTGTGGAGCCTGTGTACAGGCTTTGCCTGTGGAGCCTGTGTACAAATTGCATTAACTATCACAGATCCAAGTTCCATCTCATTTTTACTATTTACCTATGCTGACTATCGGGAATTTTTTTGCAATTATGCAACTATAGTCAGGCTAAACATAATGACTTCCATATCTATCTGACATTGCAATTGTTTTCTATTTAATGCTGCACACATGTGTGTACAACATTAATATACAGTATCAGTCGATAGTCAGTTCTAAAATAGTATTGTTAAATGACTACTGAGCTAGGTTTGACCTTCTTGGAAAACAGTAAAATCATTATACAGAGTACTGGATATACTGGGAGTACAGATACTGTACTGATATTATATTGGAAGCACAGAGGTAGGCGAATACTATGCACGAATACTCAACTACTGATATAACAATTGAATATAACATCACTGTAAGAAATTCGAATACCTGGACTATGATTAACAACAGATTCACCATGATTAACAACAGATTCTGGAATAAGAAAGTCTACATAGAATAAGAAATTCAAAAGTACCTACAAGAAAGTTTGCTTCCACCATTTTTGATTATTTAAAAAAATAGAACAGGCTGTATCCCGAAGGAATTATTTTTGAAGTATGTAATCATGCCTTTGTCAATAGTTTTGAGAGTGATTGATTCTTCAGTGCTTTTGGTTTAATTGTGACAACAGAAGAAGCATATTGGATTCTAAATATATTTGAATGCTTGTTTCTTAAATAAAAATCTGCAGTAGGTGAAGAGCATTTTTAATTATCCAATTGTAGTAAAAAGTGACTAAAATAAAAATATCTACTGTGAATAGTTAAAATGTAAAATAAAAAGTTTTGTTTCTAAATTAATATGGTTTTACACTTTTACATTTTTTTTTATTTTACATTATTAATTTATTTGTTAATGATTAATAGTATTTAATAAATCTAAATATTATTTAACAATTTGATATAACTATTCAGTGTATTTAAATATTCAAGATCTGGTTAATATTTAAATTTAAGAAAAGTGTTATTCACATATCTCTAGTATTTGTACTTAAAGGCATTGTTTACAATTTGTCATTGTTAAAGTATGCAGAGAGTGGATAGAAATAGGTACAACATTGAACCATTGTTCTCTGTAAGAATTAAGCATTCTTTTTAAGAAGTAGAAGGCATGCTATCAGTACTTAAATCACTAAGGTCTTTATAACCATGGAGTACCTTGGAACATTGGGAGAAGATTTTTATTTGATTTGCACTATGATAGATGGTGGCAAATAATGAAAAAAGTTGTGAACATGGGATAGAATAAATGTTTGCAATAAAAATACTTTGTTAATCAGAGGCAGACATAACCCTTTATACACATATTTCATGCTTTAGAATAGGCAAATATGCTTTGTAAATTAACAAATGTGTACTTAAAAAAACTTTTTTATATTCACCTATTTAATAAATCTAAATATTATTTATTAACATCTATTCAGTGTATTAAAATATTCGTTTTCAAGTTTTAAAATATTCGTTTTTCAGTGTGTTAAAATATAAGTTTTCAAATATCCAAAATCTAGTTAATATTTAAATTTGATATTTGAATTTCATACAAGTATTATTCACCCATCTCTAGTATTTTTACTTGAAAAAAGGCATTGTTTACAATTAGTCATTGTTAAAGTATGATGAGAGAGTGAATAGAAACAGGTACAACATTGAACCATTGTGTGGTGTTATGGCAATGTCTGGTTAATTCTTAGAAAGAGGAGTAACTTGGTAATACTATTTGAAGTAGTAGGCATGTTATCATGACTCGAATCATTATGGGAATTGTATAACCAGAGAATACCATGGAACATTGGAAGAAATTTTTTTATTTGATTTGCATTAAGAAGATAGATGGTAGAAAGTAATACAAAAAGTTGTGAACATGGTATAGATGCATGTGATAAAAATACGTTGTCTATCAGAGGCAGACATAATGTCTCTATATGCATATTTTATGCTATAAAATAGGCAAATACGCTTTGCAAATTAAATAACGTTTATTTTCACTTATTGATTTTATAGAAGAAAACCCTTTTTATATTCGCCAATTTACAGGGTGTCTACAGGTCATGAACATCCCAAAAAAATCATAAAATAAAATATGAATTTGGAAACAAAGTCACGAATTTTGAGATCTGAGGTTTTGCGTTTCCTGGAAATCTGTTTCCTTGTGATTGCAAAATTGGCATTTGCAAGTGATGATTCACACTGTGTCACGAGAGAGATGACCAATGATTATCTTTTTCCCACTTTTGAAATCTATTTGTATGGCTAAAATTTTTATAATAATTTCATGTTATATGCAAAAAAAAAAAAAAAAAAACTATTTTTCAAATGTATTATTAATGAAATGAAAGGCTATTTTGTAGCAGTACCACAAAAAATTGCATTTGGACTTAATCTTTGGTATATTTCGCTATAAAATAGGCAAATACGCTTTGCAAATTAAATAACGTTTATTTTCACTTATTGATTTTATAGAAGAAAACCCTTTTTATATTCGCCAATTTACAGGGTGTCTACAGGTCATGAACATCCCAAAAAAATCATAAAATAAAATATGAATTTGGAAACAAAGTCACGAATTTTGAGATCTGAGGTTTTGCGTTTCCTGGAAATCTGTTTCCTTGTGATTGCAAAATTGGCATTTGCAAGTGATGATTCACACTGTGTCACGAGAGAGATGACCAATGATTATCTTTTTCCCACTTTTGAAATCTATTTGTATGGCTAAAATTTTTATAATAATTTCATGTTATATGCAAAAAAAAAAAAAAAAAAAACTATTTTTCAAATGTATTATTAATGAAATGAAAGGCTATTTTGTAGCAGTACCACAAAAAATTGCATTTGGACTTAATCTTTGGTATATTTCGTTTAATTGTGAAAACATTTTCCCCTTATGTAATCTGTTTGCTAAAATTTTTATAATTATTACATATTGTATGCATTAAAACTGTTTTACAAATATATTGTTAATGATATAAAAGGCTATTTTTCTACAGTATCATGAAAAACTGTATTTGTATTGTGAAAAAATGTGTGCCCATAAAAACTCAACAAATACTGCATATAAATTAACAGAATAAACAATGCAAATAATATGATACTATCTGGTCATGCATTATATGTATTAATTACAAATATTTAGAGAGATAAATACAAAAACCCTGGACATACTTCTTCATTTTGGGATTGAACCCAAAATTCGGGGATGCAAAATGTTACTTAATGTAATTGTAATAGGGGTGAGCAATGATTGTACAGAGAAATTATTTTCTTGGTTGAACCTTGTGGGTTGAAAAGATATGCTATCTCTTGATGATTGAAATGGTGTAGTTTACCTATTAGGTGCATAACTACACCCATACAGCCAGAGTGAAAATAATGGTGGCTACTTTCAAACACTTCGAAAGGTTAAAAAATTAGCCAAGTGTATCATGAAAATATTACAAATACAGACTTTCCCATTTCTTTTCTTTTTTTTGATATATGCTAAAAAATTAATTGCATGGAGGAGGGGGGGGGAAATATTTTCTTTTTTCTTTTTTTTAAGCCACCAAGCTTTGTCGCGTTATAAAAAGTAGCCACACATATTATTTTTATTGCAAATTGCGAATTTGATAATTTGCAGCATGAGGCCTGGAATTCTTGGAAATCAAACTGCCAGTCACTATGCCAAAATTACAGCCTCTACTGGTAATTCTATTAATATAGCCTTCCCTTATTCTTGTATATCTAAATTATGCAAAAAATTACTACTTGAAAAAGCATTCTCTTTTAGATGAATGTATTTCCCCCATTCTTATGACCCTTTCAGGATTAAATTATTTTTACCTAGGGTTAACTTAAATTTACAAAGCTTTGACAATTATTTTATTTATTTCCTTGCTGGACATGGTTTTTTCCTAGACTTTCCTTACTTTGAAATAAAATCAAACTCTAATTTCCCTTGTAATATCTTCAGAGATGCTGACCGTTATATTTCTACTTGTTCATTTAGTAAACAGTTTCACTTATCTAAACTATCCTTTAATAATTATCCTATCTGATTTTCTAATGTGTGAAAAAATAAAACTCCATTAATAGAATTAAAAACTGTGTTTTAAATGCATAGAGTATATCTGATAAAGTCAAATAACCTTTTAGTTTGAGTCTTCCTTGTGTTTTAAACTTTTCGATCAATGTTACTTAGATTTTACTATTTGTATTGTTCTATTAGTGTTTGTATATTTTGTTTTCCTTTGTCTCCTTTTGACCTTTCTTTCTCTAAATTATTTTCTCTTTCATCTTTTTTTTTGCTCTTTTGGCTTTCTTTTTCATAATTTTTCTTAATTTATTTGCTTCCTTTGACTTTTCTATCTTAAATGCATTGTAATTTCCTTTTTTTATATCACTCTTTACTTAATATTTTTAATTTTTCTGGCTTCATTTTTAAGAACATTTTAATTACCTCCATAGTCATTATTTTTCATAATTTTTAATATGCAGTTTCATATTAGTGCTAATTTTTATAAATATATACACAATTATACAGGGCTGGACAAATTCTGGGTGGCAGATTGCCATGGCACCTAAAAAATTAGTAGTAGTGACTAAAAATTCGGCAGATTAGCAAAAGACAATTGTCATTCAATAAAAAATTTAGCTCTTAAGCTGAGCGACAAGTCAGAGTTGAAATTTGAAAGGAGGGTAATGTTGCTCAATTATTTGCTGCAATTATCCAGGGAGAAATAAGTAACAGCTTTGTTCTATCCCATCTGCAGTGGGAATCTGCTTTATTGCATCTCATTTGAAGGAGGAGAAAGCTTTATTTTCTTATACCAGTTCCCCGCTTCATAGGTGTCGTGTGCAATTTACCATTGGAAGAAAGAGTAGGGCTAAAGAAGTAATCGCATGTGCTTTCACTTTTCCAGGTAGAAAAGTTAAAGTATGATTTGCATTGTCTAAATTTGCCCATCGTAGCATGTTATAAGTTCCTGGTTTTGTTTATTTGTAAAATTTATTAAAAATAAAACAGTTTGCCAGATAATTATCTGTTTTAAAATGGATAAAGTTGCAAAACAGCCGCATTTAATGAGTTTCTTTGTTATTCTATAATCATTGTGGGTAGAAATGGCAAAAATAACTTTTAAGAATACTTAAATAGAAAATATTTACCAATTTCCACTCCAAAATTTATTAAATATGAGTTATATTTGCAGTGTTTAAAGCATTAACACTTATATAATTAAACTGTTTTGTACAGTGGAAAAAAATCAAGCAATATTTTCATTTTTAAACACCTGAAAAGCCATTAAAATTTGAAATTTTTATGAGAAATGATTAGCGATTTTTGTGAATGAATGTTAGAATTAACGATTTAAAAAAAAGGTGTTAGTAGTTTTCACAAACAAGTGTTAAAATTTGTAATTTTACGAGTTGGAGGTATTCTTTTTCCTGACCGTTTGGATGGTCTGGGGTCTGTGAAATGATCAATTGTAAGAAAATGTTGCAGGAAATGTTATTAATTATTATAGGGAATGATGTTCGAAAATATGCAAGGAAAATATGTTAATTTAATCAGATTTATAATAAGTTTATTTTTTATTGATATTTAAGAAATACTAAAGTAACTAAAGAAAATAAGTAGCTAAGAAAAAAATTATAAAATATGTAATGCAAACTAGAGTCCTGTGTGGGTCAGATCAGGTCAAACCCGATATCCACACCCTCTATAAAGAAAATTGTTAATCCTCAACCTGACCCGAACCTGCAACAAAGAAAGTTATCGAACCACAACCTGATATGATCTTGCAGCATGTGACAGGAATACTCGATCCACGATGGGATTGTATTTCAAAATTCTATTGGTAGTTTTTAATTCTCTAATGCATTATGCATATGCACAGTTTTCTGTTGTTTATATTTTATAGCCTTTATTCATGCATTTATCCAGTTACTCTAAAAAAATGTGATAAGATATAACCCTTAAAAATAATTTTTGCTGTTAGATCTGCAATCCGACTCGTAGCTTGAAAAGTAAATTAAACCTGATCCATAACTTGACACACAACTTAAAAAGTAAGGGAAATTTGGCCCACGAAGCAGATAACAATGTGTAGCCGACCTGCTTCAGGATTTTAATACTGACATATGCATGCTTGTCCACCGTCCATTATGCGATGCATAGCTAAACATATACCTAGTAATAACTTTCATGAGAAAAATGATATAAGCTTTTTGTAGTGTTGGTGAAATGCTTTTTTTTTAAAAGGGTCTTTATTGCCTTTTATCCATTTAATATATGTTTTGCGAGTCTAATAATTTTGCAGCTAACAATTGCATTTCATTCCAGTGGATCGTATATTCAGAGAAGCCAATGTTTCTCCAAATGGATATGTCAACTATGATGATTTTGTTAGGGTGGTCTGTGCTCCAGTACCTGATTATTATTGATTTCTCTGCATGTATATTTATTGCAGCTGATGTTTTTATGAAGAATTTTGTAGTTTTTTTCTATGTTTAAGGACATATTTTACTTTTATTTAGAATAGTTATGGTTTGGGGATATTTGCACTTCCATATTAAAATATTTTCTTAGATTATCTTTGTCATTCATTTTAACCAATGAATACATTTTTCTTATATTTTGTGATACCAAAGCATATTGTTGATGGAAACAGGTTTTTTAGTGTGTTAGTTTTGTGCTTTTATCTTTGTTGCTTTTTAAATTTTAAAATATAGTTTTTTTAGAGCATATTTCCTGTAATATTTTGTGTTCTTACTGAAAGCTACCAGGAGGTCTATGTAGTAGATTTTGACGTAAAGTTTAAATTATAATTTTCTAATGTGGTAGTTAGTATAAGATTTTACAGGGCATCAAGTCAAGTCATGGTTATTATATTCAGGTTATCATAAAAATGTTTGACTAGATGTATAGGAAATGTCTGTTGTGCTACATGATGAGGCAACTTTTAGGAGAGTAAGGGGACCATCTCACTTCCTGTTACAGATAGAGAAAAACATCAATTACAAAGTTGTAGTGTATTCCAAAATTAATATAAAGTATTTTTATTCTACAGCAAAACTATCGTAACAACTCTCGAAACAATTTTAAGAGACAATTGTATTAATCTGCATGTAACAGTGTAAACTCAGAGACATCTCATTATAGACTGGCAAGCATACATAGTTGTTGAAGGTGAACATTTTGAATTTTACTTATAATAAAGTTAATTTTATTTTGCCGCTTTGTATAAATGTTCGGTTGTTTTTTGGAGAGAGTTAGATTGTATACACATTGGTTTTCCAGGTTCTTTTCAATCTTTTGCTGTTAGACAAAAGTACTTAATATGTACTAATTTTGCAATGTTTTGTAAAAGACTTTGTTTCCGTACCTCTAAGAAGTGAGATAGCCCTTTTTACCTCTCTAAAAAGGGCGTCAGTCCTTTGAAAGTTCTCTCCTAGTGTAGCGTCAAATGGGTTTTTCATACACTTGCATAAAAAATGTATATGATAACTCTAATCTAATACGTCTCAAGTTATTGGCCTGGTTCATGACTTTTCTTGACATCTTGTATTTTCTTATGAGCTGGTTATAGTACATTGCTATCTACACAATATAATCTTATTGCTATTATTATTAGACCCAATCAACATTAACAAGAGATGAATATAATCAAATCTTGTATAAACCTGATGTGGCATACAAGTTAGTTTGAATTAGCCAAAATCTATACTATTGATGTGTAAGAGTGTGTAACTTGATATCCTAGAAACACACACTTGAAGAGATGCAAGAGGTGTCAAAGTAATTGTACAAGCCTGCACCAAGTTTGTTTGTTTGAATCAAAATAATTTTTTTTAATTACCCATATTTTATTAAGAAAAGTATCTATTTAAATTCAGCTTAACCAATATGACTGACATGGCTCAAGTTTTATCGCTGTTTCTAAGTGAGTTTGAGAGAGTCAGAGGACAGGCATAAACTGTTTACACATGTTTTCTTTAAATATTCAAAGAAAGCATGAGAAGTATGATCTGACTATATACTGTTGAAAGTATGAGAAGCATGATCTCACTACATGCTGTTGAAAGCATGAGAAGTATCTCACTTTTTTCTCTTTC
The DNA here is from genome assembly GCA_951213105.1 of Amaurobius ferox. Taxonomy (NCBI): domain Eukaryota; kingdom Metazoa; phylum Arthropoda; class Arachnida; order Araneae; family Amaurobiidae; genus Amaurobius; species Amaurobius ferox. The sequence goes on from OX578152.1 coordinate 67,375,232, forward strand.
TAATAACAGTTTGTAGATTGTTTTTATTTTGCAATTTTGTTGTGAAATTCAGTTTCTACTTGAACGTGATTTTTTGAAGGTGATTATTTGATTGTTTTTGCATCGTTAACAGAATACCGGGTTAACTGGTTATTAGATGAACTGTATTCAGAAAAGTTTTAAATTCATATTCAGTTTAAATGTTTAATCAGTAAATTTATACTATATTCACGATTTGCGGGGTTGTTGATTAAAAAAGAAATCTGATTTTCTCATGTGAATTCATATATTCTTTTTTTGATGATTTTTAATTATATATATATATATATATATATATATGAGAGAGCTTGTACTTGCTTTAAATTTATAATTAATTTTTTTTTTTATGTGAATTCTCAGCTAAGGAAGGTGAGAGACACAAATCTTGAGATATGTATACATTATTTAAAAGTTCTAAAAGATTAATAAACTTTTTAGTTTTTGCAAAATTAAAAAAAAACAAACATTTTGAACTAGAGCTCTAGATCAGCATGTGCCACTGGCCAATTCGTGAGTAACTTGAAAAAAAATCGATGGTAAGGAAATGTGCAACTCTTGATAAAACTGGCGAGTAAATATTTTTGTATTCTGCAGATTTTGATTCTAGCATAACCAAAAAAGTCATAATCTTTAAATTGTATTAAACAAAAATGACTAGTTATGAAATGTGGCAAATTGTAAAACTAACAGGAAATGAACACAAAAGTTTAAAAATAGGAATTAAAGTAATTGATCTGATATTGAATTCAAAATTTGAGGATTTCAAAGGGCAAATTTAATATGCTTCAACCAAAATGAAATACTGTTTTGTAAGAAATGCGTAATTGTAAGAGTAGATCCTAATTATATGTAAAGATGGAAAATAAATTTTTCAATCACAGATAATGACATGCATATAATAATGAATTTTAAATATATGCCTACAGTAAATAATTTTTAATGTTTCTGTGGGGAATTTTTCAGTCAGAAAAGGCTAAATTCATGGTAAAAATATTTGGTCTATGAAAATATTTTTTGGACGGTAATTTTTTGGACCTACTGACATTGGCCAGTAACCAAAATTCTTAATCTGCTGTTGTATTTTGAACTGTTTATAAAAATTCATGAATGCAAAAAACACCTCCATTTGTCTTAAGCATGAGTTAAATATCTGGTAAGAGATAGTTACGGTGAATCTATTTGAGAAATAAATAAATTCATAGGGTTTTAATTGTTTTCAATTAAACGGCAGGATTTCTATAGACTTACATCACTAAGCTTTGAAATAGGCCACAATTTGAATTATGAAAAATTTTTCATATATATATATATATATATATATATATATATATATATATATATATATATATATATATATATATATATATAAGTCTATCACTATTTTTGTTCGAACCAGTGAAGAAAAGCAGGTGCAATAAATTGAAGTAAGCGAATAAATAAAAAATTTTAAATTTGTCAGTTTTAGAGCTGTATGTCCAAACCACAATATAGTAAGTAAGCTCTCATGGGTCTACTGTAAGGTTTGTTATAGCTGAAAGTTCACTCTATCCAATTTCAATTAAATATATATGATCATTTGAAATTGGTAGAAGCAGTTATGAATGTTTCTGATAATATTTATACCAGGATACGAATATACAGCAGAAAATAATATTGCTTGCTTTAGTTACCGCTCTAGTTACCAAAATATTCTGTAATTATTCGGGAATGATCAGAATGGAAGATAAATGTGACCTACTTTTCTTTATTAATGATTAACAATGAGTCAGTTATTTTATTGTACACAGTTTCGGTACAATGTATAAATAAAAAAATGTGTTAATAATATGCATTGCTGCCTTTACATTAGCAATCAATGGTTAATCGATTCCTTACTGTTTTCCTTCATTTTAGGAATTGGACAATGAACCCTTGATGATATTTCTGTACATAATTTGACATAGTCTTTATATCCTCAGATGTCTCTAGCACAGGTTTCAAAAGTTTTCTAAATTGATATTACATTCATAAGTTGTAAGGAACTTTCATACCATGGGTTGTTTCAATTTCTTGTAACAAAAAGTGAAAATTTTACATTAATGGGAATTTTAAGATTATTATATCTGAACAGTTGTTATAATACATAAGATTGTTATATCCAAACAGATAACAGAGTGCAGCTGGGAATTTCTTTGTAAGCATTTGAAATACTGTTAATTAGATAAAAAAATTGGTTGGGATAAGAAAAAAAGGTTCTTTATAGCTGAGATATTATTATATCCCAGGTTTGCTATAGCTGAGTTTGACTGTATTTTTGAATTTGGGTATTTAAGCATATTTTATTATCTTTAATGATGTGTCCCAAAAACATAATTTTGATTAAAAATGACTGATTTAAGTCTTTTTTTTATATAACTCATCCTATCAAGAGGTTTCAAAATCTGTTCAAAAATGAAATATCCTTAAATTATTTTTGAACACACAATAGTTTTTTCTGAAAGCAAATGAATGAATTGGCAGTTCAGTTTTATACTGGGAAACAATGGCATATATATTTACATATATTTAGGGTAACATATGGTACAGTTGGTTGTATTGGTCTGGTTTGAGCAATTATTGTCTCTGTGGGCACATGTTGAAGCACAGCATTTATATGTGTATCTTGGCCTCTACATGAGCCCAGTCAGTTGTATTGTCGTGTCTGTCGTTCACTTTCTGTGAAATGCTTGTGTACTGGGTCACAGTATCCTATGTATATCCATCTGTAAGACAATTCCTTCATGTGATTTTTGTTTAAAACAGGTGTTTCAGAAATTGATTGGTGTTATCTGAGTCGGCATTATTTACATAGCAGATGCTTATTTAAGGCCCGAGTAATTCATTCTAGTCTATCATAATAGCAAAAGAGAATGTCTTTTGGCTGCATAGTAGAACAGCCCGTGAAATCTGGTATAGTGATATTTTAGGTCAAACCTCACTATATCTCAGAATGTGTTTTAAAAGAATTAGACTTGTCGCATTGTTATGGAAATCTTGTACTTTTAATACATAGTCTGCTATTTTTACTTTCCTTATATATGTATAACATATATTTTAATGTATAAGGAAATTATTGTGACAGGGTCGAAAATTTGAATTAGAGTTTTCGACAGGAGAGCACATTTCAAGCATCCTTGAACACGAATCAAACATTTTTGAAGTGATGTCTGTATGTGTGTGGCAATGAGTCTTTGAAGACAATATCTCACGAACAAATGAAGTGATTTGAATGAAATTTGGTACAAAAACTACAATCGGTGAATACTGGAAGCCTATTGTTTTTAAACGCAATCGAATGTTCAGAACTCCTCAAATTTTGAAATGAAATTGTGAAAAAATCATCAAAAATTTAAAATCTACAACAAAGTTACTTAAATAATCATTTCTTATGTAATTTTCATTTGAAAATGATTAACATGAACTTTAGAACACTAGCATAAACCGTTTTCGAGATATTGTACATTTTTCAAAAATAGCATAAAATTAAAGAAAAGTATTAACTATTGGAAAATATGTTCACTTTTCATATCTAATATTATGCGATAAATTTGTTATCATTTTTATGGATCTAGCTCGTTCTATTCATGAGAGAAGATACTTTGGGTAATATTTTTGTATTTGGATGCCATTAGTCATTTATCTACTATAAGAATAACCTATTTCTCCATCCATAGCTCTTGGTGAAATTTTTGCGGAATATCGCCAACTTGGCGAGTTTTTTTAAATGTTGCCAAATGGATGAAAATGTCACCAAATTGATAAAAATGACGATAAGTCAATGAAAGTGATGCCTGATTGATCAATTTATTATAAAGTTTTTTTAATATATGTACTATATTGCTTATTGCAGATGCTATCAATATTGATAAATGTTAATTTAGAGTTGTATGAAATATAAGTTAATGGGGTATGGAATAGCTTTACATGTCGTCATCCTGAAAAGTGCCAAATGTACAATTCAACATTAAAAGCACTGTGCTGTGGATCTTTTTATCATTTTTTAACTCTTATATAATGTAATGAATTTACTTCTTTAAGGAAAGTCATGTGTTGCCCACATCAGATTTTTTATATTTTTGTTCTATAGGGCATGTTCTAAATGGGTGCATTGTTAAAGTATTGTTATCATTTCCATTCAAAGCCTGTTGGAAAGCAATATTTTTTTGTCTTTCTGATGGTATGGTGAAAACTATGTGTAAAATATTTACAATCGCTGAAGAACTGATTTGTGTGAAAATAGCTTAAAATTGCATTTCATTATAAAATTACTAAAAACTAATTTGAATTAAAAAAAAATCACTCTAAGATATCTTTACCTGACCTAAACTACAGGGTGTTTCTAAAGTCACGCAACCCACATTTCGGTTGATATCGCTCATAAATATAAAGACAGATGTTTGAATTTCGCACTATTTATACATCATATAATGCACAATAGGTAGTCAGAACACTCGTCATTGGTGTGTAGAAAATCCACATTTACTGTATGAAGAGCCATTGCATTCCGCAAAGGTCGGTGTACGTGTTTGGTGTGCGATTTCACGGAGCAGAATAATTGGTCCCATTTTCTTTGAGAACACTGAACTCTGATGTTTACATTACCATTTTTGAGGAATTTTTTGAGCAGTTAACGGACAAAGAATGCCAGTTTGGATGTTTTCAACAAGACTGTGCCATCTCACACACCTCAAGAAAATCCTTTGCAGTTGTTGAATCAGTGTTTGGTGATAGGGTCATTTCACGTGGACTATGGCTACCCAGATCCCCTGATTTAACTGCCCCTGATTTCTTTCTATGGTCTTATCTCAAAGAACGTGTATACACAAGCAATCCAAAGACAATCGAAACCTTAAAGGACAACATCACTGCATCCATTCCCACCGATATGCTGCATCGTGTGGTTAAAAATACCTGTCGTCGAGTAGAGCTGTGCTTGGCAGCAAATGGTTGTCATTTTCAACATTTGTTGTAACGCACGATGTTATGCAGACATTAAACTACTTACTGTGAATATTTCATATTTTTGTCTTTTTTGTATTGGGAATATCAAACGAAATGTGGGTTTCGCGACTTTAGAAACACCCTGTATTATTGTACCCAGTATTTGGAAGTATTGCACTACAAGTTGCGAAACTACAGTAGTCGCTATTTTTTTGTATTTTATAGTGTAGTTTTCTACTTTTAAAAGAAAGTAGTGTAGTGAGTAGTAGTGCAATACAAAAAATAACTAGTTTGTAGTGAAATTAGATACATTTACTTGTGAGAAAACAAATTGGAATTTTAAGCATATGGTAAATGTCGATTTCAGGTGCAAAATTAGATGGATGCATAGCATGTTCTGTGCATAGGAGTGAAGAATAACTACATCATTACTTTGAATTGGTCCATTAACATGAGTAAATTATTTCCTACTACAAGTAATTTTCTTAATATTGAATGGCAACACTAGAAAGATATTTTGATTTATTAAAATGTTAAAGATAACAGGAAACAAATTTCTAAAGCTCTTGTACTTTGTAGTAAAACGTGATAAAATAATATTCGGTACAGTCAGGATGCCGGATTATCGGATGTCGAATTTCAATGGGGTGAAAAATGAGAATGATTAATGTGAAACAAAATAATGGACAATAAATGTGATATTTTTTCCTAAAATGTTACACAGATTGAATTACATTCGTGCAAAAACATGTAAATTAATTTAAAAAGGAAGATCAATCATGCATAAAGCATTAATTATGAAAGACTTTCCAACGGAAATGCAATTTTATTTAAACATCTTTAAAATGAGATGCATTCAGCACTGATATTTTTAAAATTATTACAGTGCTACAATAATTTATTATACTTGGAAACTTAAAACTTTATCAAAAAAGATAATGCTATAAATCATCTGCTTCTCTATGTAAAATCAATGAATATTTCATTCATATCACTTATATTCCAGAGCTAAATAATTTTACGTTTAAAAAAATTCAGCAATTCTTGCACAAATCATTTTACAATCACTTGATGTATTTACATTCTGCATGTTATAGAAATTAGGCTTCATTATAGGAATAATCAAAGTTTAGTGATCATTTAAAATAAAAAATATTGTAATTGCATTGGCACAGAATTTAGTTACACAGATAATATGCAAAAATAAAGAGGTTTTACGATGGATGCAACACTAAATATAAATTTAAACGGTCTTGAAACATCGCAATTTTGCATGGGGTAAAAATGGATGCCATATTTTATTTTGAAATGTTTCACGTGATCTCTTCATATAAGATGGGTGTAATTATTATTTCAATCTTTATTTAAAAAACTACCTAACATATTTTGCGGAAATGTTTTTACACAATATACGTGATAATTTGAATATTTCCTAAAATTATTGAAGCAATTTGTGAATTTTAATTCCGCTTAAAAAAAGTTTGAAAAATTATGTCCCATAGGGTTCAATATATTTCATATTTTCAAGTCGGATTAAATTCGAAACTATTTGAGTGATATTATTTATTTTCATTCCCATATGTGCCACAGACAGTAGAGTGGAGTGAAAAAAACTTTTCTTGGAAATTCATTTGAGTTGGGTATGGAAAAGTTGCCTTTTGGCACAAGATAAACTGTGGTGAAAGCATTTTGCCCTAGGTTAATATTTAGGTCTGCCCCAAGGCACTTGAAAATTTGGGTTTTTCGACCATTTTGCAATTTTCTGCGTTAAAGTTAATAATTTCGTGTCATTGCAAATTCATGTTGGCTGGGTATGCAAAAGTTGCCTTTTAGTACAAGGTAAACTGCCGTAAAAGCATTTTGCCCTAGGTTAATATTTAGGTCTGTTCCAAGGCACTTCAAAATTTGGGTTTTTCATCCATTTTGTGGTTTTCAGCAAAAAAGTTAATAATTTCCTATAATTACAAATTTCAGTGTTTGAATTATTTTCTTTGAAATTTATTAATTTATTGGTTTCTTTTATTTTAGATTAGAAAATCGGAAACTTTATCCTGAAAATCGGGATCTTCATCTTCAATGATCTCTTAATTGATCTTGAAAATCGGGTACTTTAATGCACTTTAATCGTTAAATCCTTACAAAACTAATTTCGTACATATTTCAGATGGTTTATAAACATATTACAACATATACAACATTTACAACATAATACACAAAAATATTACAAATTTACAATATATCCAAGAACTTCACAACTGTTTAAATCTTTATACTTGAAACTGAGACTTAGTGTTGAAAGTTTTACTCTTTGATCTCGATTCCAGTTTGGCACGAATCATTCCATCTCTGTGATCAAAACCGCAAACAGTAGCCGATGCTTCGTGTCTTAATGTGTCTTTCAGTTGACTGAGTGTGACATGGAAACTGTGGAATGTTTAAAACTGGTTGTCAATGTAACACCATTTACAAATGACTTTATTTCATAAGTTGAGATGTTCTTTGTAGCAGCTGGCTTGCTTTTTTGGACATCAACCCAGTCGATTAGATTGGTGTATTCATCTGCTTCGAAATTAAGTTTCGGTGCACGAAAGTGTCTTATTGAATGCCTGTTTTCTTCTCTTGCAGCAAGGATTCTTTTGAATGCCAGTTTTCTTATGTGATTCCGCTCATCAGTCAACATTGCGAGTAGGATGTTTTCGTAATGACTGAAATAAGCATTTCTGTGAATTACCTCATCCACAATACAGCTCAAATCAGTTTTAAGGTACCTTGAAAAGTTTATCATTCTCCATAGATGGGATGTCCCTTGAGTACAAGATGATTGCGTCTCGATATAAAACCAAGTAGGAGCGTAAACTTTAACTACAAATGTTGCAAGAATCACTAGATTTTCAGTTGGGTCTTCCATTGAAACATATAACCGCAAAACTATCATCATATTTCTCATCATATTTCTTGTATTCTAACAACAATCATCATATTTCTTGTACTTCTTTGATCTTTCAAAAATGGTATTTCCGCAACAGGTACCTTCACACTTTTCTCACAATTACAATGATTTGTGTCCAAGCATTTGCAGACTCAAACAACTGAGTCAAACAACTGAGAATTAGATTCTGTTCAAAACTTTTGCATCTTTGCTTGATAGTTAGGATCATTTTGTCGCTTCTTGAAGGGCTTGAGCGTATTTCGATGCTTTTCGTGAAGCTCTTTTATCTTCGCTACAATCCGCTTGTGTGGTACAATTGGAATCGATGCCTTGTGCCACAACGCTTCGATTTGGGATGCAACACAACTTGAAACTTCAGAAACTGCAGGGTTCTCTGCAGATCTTTCTGTTATTTCGTCTTTAAGGAACAAGTAACATTTCATCACATCAGCATTGGTGGGAAGAATTCTCTTTGGTAAATCTGAAGGATTTCCAAAAATAGGGCAATTGGTATGCAGCCGTGTCTTCTGCTTGTTACACCCACTAACACCAGCCATTCTTGTTATTTTCTAATCAAAAATAAAAGAAACAAATAAAATAATAAATTTCAAACAAAATAATTCAAACACTGAAATTTGTAATTATAGGAAATTAACTTTTTTGCCGAAAACTACAAAATGGACGAAAAACCCAAATTTTCAAGTGCCTTGGGGCAGACCTAAACATTAACCTAGGGCAAAATGCTTTTACGACAGTTTACCTTGTACTGAAAGGCAACTTTTGCATACCCAGCCAACATGAATTTGCAATGATAGGAAATTATTAACTTTTACGCCGAAAATTGCGAAATGGTCGAAAAACCCAAATTTTCAAGTGCCTTGGGGCAGATCTAAATATTAACCTAGGGCAAAATTCTTTTACCACAGTTTATCTTGTGCCAAAAGGCAACTTTTCCATACCCAGCTTAAATGAATTTCCAAAAAAAGTTTTTTTCACTCCACCCTAAGAGACAGTCTCAACAACATGCTAAAATGTCATTTTGATAAAGTCATTTTTACAGCAGTTATCCTGCAAACAAATAGACAGACAGACAGAATAAACAAAGTGTTAGGAAATAATTTTACTTAAGCTAACTGCAAATTAACCTTAAGGTGAAACTGTAACTGTGAACCGTAATCGGAAAAAGTATCAAGTATAAAAGAGGATGAGATGGGCGATTACAGCAGAGGAAAGTAGCAGTATGGGAGTGTATACATGCTATCGAATGTTATTGTTGCAGTACATGGTTTTTACGCTATTATGTAACCTAAGATAGGTATTTTAATTTGTTAATAAATATTTATGTTGTTAAAGATGCCTCTTCATATCTGAATAAGTCCCACTCAAAACACAATACACAAAGTCATCAACACTTCACAACTATGTTGGAAAATGTTAAAAATTGTAAGATAAACTTCAATGAGCAGAAATCTGCATATAAAAGCATTTAGTCTATTACAGTGGATGTACCCTTAGTACAGCTGAATGGACCTGAACAGTGACTCTGACAAAATATTTGAGCCCTTTTACAGCAATGCACACCCCCTCTCTTCTATTTTACAAATTATTGACCTTCTTTTATAAACTGTTTATACAACATGGGGCCCTGTGGCGTAGTGGTAGCGTGGGTTTATAGTCACAGCCAAATAACTCTCGAGTGACTTCAATTCTTTATTTATTTACAGCAATTAGGTAATATACAAATTAGGTTACAAAGGTATCCAAATCTGAAGTGAGGCGAATAGTCCGCTGAGGTCACTCTGACGTGTTCAAGAAAATGTCCACATCAATTTCCCGTGGAAAGTCTATGAGAGGTGATTCTCTAACTAGGTTTCAAGATGAAACTGACGTAAGTCCACGATGCGGTGACGTCCTGTCACGACAATGCTAGACCCGGGTGGTCTGAATTTTAGACTAGCGGTAGTCTATATGGATCGAGTCCTACTGGGCCCCCGATCTCTCTTCCGTTCCGTACTTAGGTCAGGAGCTGTCGCAGAATGCTTCTGCTCAAAAACCAATAGTACAGGGCCTATGCCCGAGAAGCACTCTCTTTCCAAAAAGACGAGCTCTCTTGTCGAAGATCAGATCTTCTCTCCTCTCTCAAAAAACTGCTCCGGTCGCCCTCAGAAAAAGAGCCACCAGGGAACAATTTTCTCTCTTTTTTTTATTGGATCTTAATATCCGTGATGTCATTTTTCTTGAGTCTCATTTGTCCGGAGACTCGTGCCAGTAAGTCTAGGGGACACTCCCCTCACGTCTGGAGCTAACGTCCACGCGATCACTCAAGGCGGTTCATGCCAGCTTAGCCTTTCTTTTTAACTGTCAATTTTCCAGACATGGTGGCGCGGGATTCGCGACGTCCATTGTTCTGGTGACCTCTGCTGTCTTTAACATTCAAAGGGTCACAGGTGTGCCCGGTCTGGAATTTCTAAGCCCCAATTCCAATTCGGGGGGGGGGGGGGGGGAGATTTAATTACAGTTTCATTTGGTGAATTAATTTAATTCGGCACAGCCCCAAGCCTCCCAGGCTGTTAAGCAAAACAAACTTTTATCCTTACCTGTCGGCGGCTCTGGACCCGAATGCCATTTGAGAGGTGTACTGGACTACCAAACATTCCAAAGCAAAGAATGTTAAAGAAATCGCTGTTTAATTGGTAAATTTAGTGTATAATAACTGAATTGCAGTAAAAATGAATTAATGACATTTTGCAATTTTATTACTGTAGAACCCCGGTTTTGTGTTTCTTTGTGGAATTGATTAAAAAATGTTATATGGGAAAACACAGTACACGGAAAACCCCATTTTATTAGAATATAAAACTCAAGGAAAAGGTGTAAGAAAAGAAACCACCCACGAAACTTTACCTTTCCACTTGTTAAATATCTGATTCTGATAGAAAAATTTTAAACATATTAAAAATGTGTATTTGCATATTGCATTCACAATTGTTTCAGCTTCAATAGGAATTTTTCCCCTTGAACACAGACTTGCAAATTTCTGTGCTATAGCTATGCCACTTCTAATTTATATAAAAAAAATCTGATGTGGGCAGCAGCACATGACTTTCCTATATAATGCTACTGGAATGAATTATCCAGCGTTGCCCAGGTTTAAATAAGTGTCCACTATGTATTAATAATTAAAAAAGCACCTATTGCTTAAATAATGCATTTGAACATAATTTAACATAGTTTTGACTCGAAAATTTCACTAATCAAGTTGCATGAACTCCGCATAAACAAAGAAAATGAGAATCACAATTGACTATTCAACAGCTCATGAAACATGTGATTTCACGGAAATCCATATGCAACTTAATAAATATGAAGCACCATCTGTCTGGAATTCCCAGTTTCATGATGGAGACGCTTGTCTATAATTTTTGCTACCGTGCCTCAAATGGAATTCAAGCTACATTTTTCTCCACCTGTTTATTGAGTTTTTAGTGGTTTCAAAAGGAATTCGAACCTGTAAAATAAATAAACTAATTTAAAATTGAAAAAAATAATGCTGACGTTCACCTATTTGGGTCCTGAAGTAATTGTGTACCAAATTTCTTTTTCTGCTACAGATCACACACGTTATTATGTAATCTAAGATAATATTAACAATGCCTTTATTAAAAATTTATATATAATATCCATTGTCATTTTTATGGATGACAACATGTAAAACTATTTTGAAGTATCCAATTAGTTTATATTTTGTGTAACTCTAAATTGACAATTATCATTATTATAGGATCCGTAATAAGCAAGAGTTCGAATTTGTTGAATAACAGATTTGTTGTAAAATATTGCATGAAGAGTGAACCTATTTAATAATAATTTTTAATTTTATGTAATATTTTTGATAAATTTATTAGAAAAGTATGCAATATATTGAAATTGGTTCAACTCAAGCACACGATGTACGACATCGACTGACTTGATGCTCGCCTTTGTTATATTGAATGTCTAATGGGAAATGTGCCCCCCCCCCCATGCCAATGCGAGCAGGATTTCATATTTAATAAAATTATTGTAAAAGTTCATCTAATTTAGAAATAAAACATTTAAAATGTTATATCTCGTATATAGTCATCTTACATAGGTAACATTTTAAAATTGCAAAAAAATTAGAAAAATGCATAGCAAAAGTCCTATTTGAAGAAAAGATCCCCCTTCCCCTTTTCCACAGAAGAAAAAAATATTAAATATCAATGGATATCTTGTAACTTGTATTGATTTTGATCTTCCAAACAGTCTATGGCTAGTTTCAGATCTTGCTTACCATAAAGCACCCCCCACTCATAGTTTCTGTGCATTAGTTGCTTACTGGAAATACTGTTTTGCACCTTTGTATTGACTGCTTGTGTGGAACAGTACTTCTCGTACACAAGCAGAATAAAAAATGATTGGTACAATTATTTGAAACAGTTTTGGGTCGTTTGTTCCACATGAAAATGACTACTATTCCTCTAGAGAAGTATATTTCCTCTTATGCCATGAAAATATTTTTCGAAGAACCATGTAAGAAATGGCTAAACTTAGGTAATAAATAAACTTAAGGTAACTGATGGTTGGATTGCTATGATTTTCTTCTAGAATTGTATTATTATTAATGTTTAATTGTTTACTATCTAGAGCAGGGGTCTGCAATCTTTTACTATTAACGAGCACTTTCATTAAAAAAAATATCCTCTAGGAGCATATATATGTATATATATGTGAGTATGTGTATATATATGCATTTTTACATTTATAAAAGCACTGGTGTTTGCAAGAATTTGTATCTGATCTAGAGGAATATTAATAATTTTGTCACTGTTTGCATTAAAATAAGTTGCAGAACTTGTTTAACTAAGAGAATTTTATGAAAATTAGCTAATTTATGTGCTAATTATCATTTAGTTTAATAATTTTTTCTGTATTTTCTTTTAATCTGGAAATGGCTATTCGAACTTGTATAATTACTATTCAACTTTGATTTTGATTAGCAGTTTTTCTGATCATTTTGAAATCCAAATGGGGGAGAGCCCTGGTTAAGTATTTAATAAATAGTGAAAAGTTATGATTTTTACTTTACCTATATACATGGTATAATATATAGGGAAAGTATTGTGATGGAGTTGAATATTCGAATTAGAATTTTAAGTTTTCTAGTTTTTGTTTCTTCCATTGTCCTGGTAAAAACCCTGATACCCTGAGGAGTCTAATTATAGATTACAGCAGCATCCATAATCGGGGTATCCTTGAAAAGTTGCAGGGTCAATTTGTGTAGCATTTATTTCATTTTGGTTTGTCATTATATTCATAATCGGCTGATCTTCTGATAGAAATCTATCGGCTGATCTTTTTTATGATTCCATTTTTTATGAATACCATTTTTTATGATTCATTTGTAAATCTTTAATATATTCGTGCATACTCCCCTTTTCTTACTTGTGATTATTCGCATAAAATATTGTCAAAAGTCTATCAAATATTTTCAAATCATCAAGATCCAAAATATGGCAATTTCATTCAAATTTAAAGAAATTTTTTATAAACATTCATCTAGATTTCTGATATAGTGTTGAAATTAAATGGTATATTATGTGAGGTTTGATAAATTTCATAATATATTAATGTAACTTATTTTTTTTCACAGTACTTCAATGTTTTTCTGTAGTCCTTTAAATGTGCTTAATTAAAATGGGGTTTATTTTTTTTAATGAAAAATGTACAAAACCCTTGATATGATTTTATTCGTATTAACTGCTCTCCATCTAAACAATTAAGTTCCAACTGCCAATCATATAGGTGGGCCAATGGTTAACTGGGTGCCTATGACATGAGGTGTGTTATTATTGGGATAATGAATAAGTATCTTGATAATTTAATTTGGATTGAAATTGAACTTCATATTCCAGAAGCATAATAATCCCAAACATACAGCTAATGTAGTTAACTAATGGATGTTTTGTTACATAATTATTTCCAGAAATTGCCTATGTCTCTACAGACGATAGACTGGGCGTGGTAGCCCAGTCGTTAGGGTGCGGGAATTGCACTCGGTAGGCCCGGGTTCGATTTCTGCCGCTGCCAAAACTGCCGCCGTGTTCACATGGAGTACGATCAGTTTAAATATGTGGGTCCGTAATTCGTTCTGAGAGGTTGGTGGTAGGGGAAGGAGCGTACGGTCCCTGTGGATGCCTCCCCCACTGGGTTCCGGTCTAAATTGGATGGCACTTCCCGGCCGTCCAAACAGTTGCCTTACTCTTACACATTTCTGGTAGGTCGGACGGTCTGGGTCTCAATGACAACAGACGATGGACCTTTGCAGACCTACTAATTTGCCTGATTTTCTAGCCTTTTTCCCCTCCTGCTTAACTGATTTCCATAGTTCTCCACATTTCAGCCATTTTGGAATTTTTACTTTCTCTACACATAGTATAATGTGTAGAAAAAGTATTGTGACGAGGTTGAAAATTTAAAATCCACTTTTCGATGGTTCTACATACTTGAAGGAAAGTTTAAGATGATCCTATATGCTGGAATGGAATCAGATTGATGTGATGTATTTTGTATGTGTGGACGAGAGTCTCTGAATGTGATATTTTGCAAATGAATGAGCATTTGGAATGCAATTTAATACAATTATTACAGTTGGTGAATACTGAAATCCTATTAATTTGAAATACAATTGAATGGCCAGGACCTGTCCAAGCTTTCTCAGGGCCATCTACTCATAGTACAGGACTAAGAATTTGTGACACATCCTAACCCAACTAAAATAAAATTTGAATATCGAGATATTATCAGAATTTTTCATTTATTTGAATAGTGTATTTTAATTAGTAAACAAGGCACTTTTGATAATTTTGTAGTCAAATATATAAATAAATTTTCACTTTTCATCAATTCTGAAATTCTCACCTACTAAATACTGTTCAAATTGCACAGAATAGCTTCACCTTCGATAAATACTTCGAAATGTTTGCTCTTTTTTTTACCTAATCTGGTTTGGGGGTTTCTGCCTTAATACGGCTCTGCAAATAGTCGAAGAAATCCACCCCTCTCTTCAAATTTTCAAATGAATTTTTGAAAAAAAAATAAAACCAGATATTCAATAATGTTCAATAAATATTAGACACTTTTTATTAGAAAACAAATAGCACAAACTTTATAATAGCATTAACTGTATCAGCGATATTGTACATTTTTCAAATAAATCAAAACTTTACATAAACTTAAAAAAATAGTTAGTATAGTAGTGAAATATCTGTTCACTTCATAGCAAAAAAAAAAAAGCTGAATTTGTTAACCTCATAAAGACGCACAAAAATAAAGGCGACATGTAGCACATTTACTTGCTGACATTGCAGGTGTTAGATATTCCATGCTAAAGAGTACTACAAAATGTGAAACCAACCCATGAATGTTGGCATTTACAATTGATTCGTGATTTTTTATAAAAGTTGATTAATCAAGACAGATGTTTTCTTGATTTTAATAGTGTGGTTTCTGTGTCGTCATTGTGTCCATACACGCATATATTTCCAAAGTATTTAAAACAGATTCAAGAGATTTTAAAATGTGCTTATTTGTTGAAATCTCGAATTTAGGGAAACAATATTTTCTTAATGCCCATTATACTTTCATTTGCAAGCTTATACTTTCATTCGTAAGTTATTTTGAACAAGGTTCCTACATTTCTTGAAAATCCTTGAAAAGTTTTTGAATATTATTTTATTAACTAGAGACCTTGGAATAATACTTAAAAATGACAAAAAATTTATAGAGTCTTTGGAGAATTAAAAATATATTAATTTTTAATATATGGAAGTAATGTTTTTATTTCATACATTTTATAAAACTGCACAATCAATAATATTTCAAAATATTTTGTTTCTTTAACTATGAAATTTATTATCGCAAAAAAGAGTGAAAAACCCGTTGAAAATCTGCATTAAAACTTCATTCAAAAAATTCATTAAAACTTCTTTTTTTTTATGTTTATCAACAGGCTATTTAAATTAGTGAATTGAGCTCATTTCTGTTAATGAATATTATTAGTACAATTTGTATACAAACTATCACAGTTCAAATTATCACTTCCTTGTTTTAACTACTGTATTAGCCCTTATAGCCAACTATTATATAGAAAAAGTATTGTTTTTCCAAAAATTTTTGAATTCAAATTTTTAACATGTAAGCAGATTTTAAGACCTAAATCCATATCTGTGTTTGCACGTCGTGAGGTGAGGCCACAGTAACTCAAGATCAAATTCATCAATACCTTTATCAAATTTTATGTGTAGGTACATTGTGTGGAAAACTAGAACTAAATAGAATTTTGTACGTACCATCGTCTGGTTGAAGCACATTTTTGTAATTCTCATGATTTTAAATCAAATTTTAAGATTTTCATGGTGTTATATCCTGTGGAAAATAATGATAATATCTGGAACAATTATGGTAATATACTAGCTCACTCTTCGCACTTTCTCATAGGCCCTATTGATCCCTAAATGTGACACCTACGCACTTATAGAATGAGAACCAGTGATGCTTGAACCTATGTCATTTCATCAAGAAAATTTCTTAAGGGTGAGCGTCAGTAAATTTTCTGCCCTATCCGCGCTTTGTTAACTTTTGCGGCACACATATTTCGCCGAAATTCTGCTCAAACAGTTGCGAAATATTTTCTTATAGATAAAATGCTATGCTTAGATTATATTAAAACTGAATTTAATACCCAATAAAACATAGAATATGTTTTTTATTTTCATTTAAAATATTTTTGGTGCTGCCATCTGTTGTCATAATTTAATTCATACCTAATATTTTTATTTTTAATGAACATTTTTAAATGTTTATTCCTTCTAATACGCTATTAAATACAACAACAGATCATATATAATGCCATAATCACGGAAACGTAATTGAACTTGGACTTGAAGACAAAGGAACTTGAAGACAAAACTGCAGTCCTCAGTGATGTACATTCAGATCCCGTATCAAATTTATAGAATGATAAATTACCTTTCCGTGATTGTGGCATTAGTATATATGATCTGTTGTTGTATTTAACACTGTATTAGAAGGAATAGATATTTTAAAATGTTCATTAAAAAATAAAAATAATCGGTATGAATTAAATTACGACAACAGATGGCAGCACCAAAAATATTTTGGATTAAAATAAAAAATATATTCTATGTTTTTTGGGGCATTAAATTTTGTTTTAATATAATCTAAGCATTGCATTTTATCTTTCAGAAAATATTTCGCAACTGTTTGAGAAGAATTTCGGCGAAATATGTGTGCCGCGAAAGTTAACAAAGCGCAGATAGGGCAGAAATTTTACTGACGCTCACCCTTAATTTATAATACACTCATTGCTATAAAAATTTGCACACCAAGAAGTAATTGTGGGATTGTAACGAAACTTGGCATGAAGGTACATGTCAGGTAGATATGCAAATGATTGGAAATACAGCGGCATTGCGTAATGCCACCTGAGGGTGTTAAACTTATTTTACCCTGACGCAGAAAAAAGGTACAAAGAAGCGTTTTGCCTGTACTTCATCTGTTGCAGAAGGACACTTTTTCATGAAGGATGCCGTTACGCCGCCATCGAAAACAATATGATCAGATGTCAGAGTTCGAGAGGGGAAGAATCATCATTGTGATGGAAGTTTAGTGGTTGGCTTGGCCAGTAGCCCGCCACCTAGGCCGTTCTGACTTTACTGTTAGGAGGTGTTGGGACCAGTGAGTGAGAGAGAGGTCGCATACACGACGGCCAGGCTTAGGACACTCTTGGCAGACCAATAGCCGAGAAGACCATCATATCACCCGACACGCACGCACAACGCCAACTGCATCATTGTCTGCCATCCGGACACAGGTTGCACCTTCACTATGGGCCCCTGTGTATGTACGTACCATCGTACCATCGCCTGGTTGAAACACATTTGGTATCGCAGCGCCCATTACGTGTGCTGCCAATGTCATCCACCCACCGTCGTCTCCGTTTGGCGTGGTGTCACGCTCGATGGGATTTAATCGCAATCGAATGGAACCAGGTCGTCTTCAGCGACAAATCGAGATTCAATTTGGGCAGTGATGACAACTGTGTCCGTGTGTGGAGGTGTGCGTGTCTGATCATATTGTTTTCCTGCCTTCGCTGTACAGCGGCACACCGCTCCCACAGCTGGTGTGATGGTATGGGATGCCGTCGCATGCGACACCCTGTCACCTTTAATATTGATCCACGGAACCATGACAGCCCAGCGGTACGTCATGACACTGCTGCCACATGTGTTACCACTCATGACAGATCTCCCAGGAGGCATTTTTCAACAGAACAATGCTTGGCAACACACAGCAAAGGTGTCACAGGAATGCCTTCGCCACATTACTACCCTTCCCTGGTCTGCCCGATCCTTAGATTTGTCACTGATCAGGCATGTCTGGGATCACTTGGGACAGCAAGTTGAACAGCCTCCGAGTTTGGTCGAACTAGAGGCGCGCTTGCAACAACTGTGGAATGAGATAATGCAGGACACCATACGGGACCTGTAAGCCTCAATACCCGCCCGTATCGCATAGTGTATTCACACTAGAGGTGACCCAACAGGGTACTAGAACCTCCATTCATTTGTAGTTTTTCCTGTAATAAATTATCTTTTTGCTTTGATTTTGTAATCACTTACTTATATCAACATTCCACTCACATATATAACATTTCATTCGATTCTGACAACTCTTTCTTTATGCGCAAATTTTTATGTCAATGAGTGTATTACAGTACAATTGTAAGTTAATAAGAAGAAAGTCTGGCAGCTGTCTGAAAAGTGAAGTTTGGCAGCTGAAAAAAGTCTGGTAGAGTGTTGGCAGACCCTTAAAGTTGTGAAAAATAAATTACAATAAAATTACATAATTTTATCAAAGCTGAACATTTTTTTTCCTGTGTTTAAAATAGAAGTCTGTATTTGCAATGCTAGACTGGTAGGCCAGACTAGTACTACTAGACAGATATACATCTGTGTGAAAATGACTAATGTCTACATAAGTGTCAAAACTGAAATGCACTCTGTTGCAAAACAATTTATGCACCCATCAAACCCATTTTTTTTTAAATTCTACTAAAACATGTGAAAGATGCCTACGATACAGAATACAGTTGAGTATGAATTTGTCAGACAGGAATTGAATCGACAATTCATTGATCTCACTCTAAAATATTTAAAATGAAATCAAATTAAGGTAAATTAAAAAAAATCCAAAACCTGGCGATTTATTAACATTTTCTGTCATTTATAACAGTAATTTAAAATCGTTTTAAGAAAATTAGACTTTGTCTTTGCCCCTGTAATACCTTTCTTACCCCTCTGTGTACTCTACTGGTTCTTAGATCTTAGCGCAAGGACAGCCATATAAATTGTGAGCCCCTACATATGTGTTTTTATCATGGGCCCCTCCATATGATTTCCCGCTCCTTGTGAATTTTTCATGTCTTCCTTTTCCTGAAAAATAAGTAAATTTGGGGCCCGGCCCCTCGCACTGAAGTAGTATACCGCTCCCCTATGGGGCCTTGCTTTCATGGGTGCCCCCTCCTGGCCATTCAAGATCATCAAGTTAGTTGATGTTATATGTCTAACTTCTGAGTTCCCCCCCTTGGAAAAGTTCTATGGGTCCCTACTTGTTCTGCGATGTTTTCTTCGAATTTGAAAAAAAAAATGTCCGATAAATTATTTTATGTATTCTCCTTTAACTTTGAAGGACATATATTTCAGGTGGTTTAGATTAAACCCGTTAAAAAATACTAAATGTGACATAAACTGACAACCTTCTAATACCAGTAAAATTACGAAGTCTTTTTCAATTAACTTAAATGTAGTACAGATGCTGCGCCAAGCTATAAAAGTTGTTCTCCCGAATGGGCAAATTGTTTTTGACATTCGTCCAAAAATCCAAAGTTATTGAAAAGGTTTATTTTCTCTTTCAGTTCGTTATGTAAAGCAATTACTGTCCCAGTGTTCGCAAGCGATTTTGTGCCGTTTTTTTTTCGTTATGGAATATTACTGTCATTGCAAAATTGTTAATTTGAAAATTTTTGTCTTTTGCTGATACGGAAGAAGTGAGTTTCCTTAGCCCTTAATTGGGTAAATTATCTTGATCTATCTATACTCATTGTGAAATGTCAGGTAAGCTGGATATTGTCGAATAAACACTGCGAGGTCAGTTGATTTTCTTCATTTGTGGCATGTTACAACGTTTTGCGGGTGTAACATTTCCCGTATTTAAAATATCCAAGTTTATTTTTTATCGTAATCTCTATATTAAAAATCTGATGTGAGCAAGCAGCACACGACTTTCTCTGCCGACTCAAATTCATTTTCTCTTTATTTCATTAATAATTCATTAAATTGAGTTTAATTGCACTAAGTAATACGCATAGTTAATTGAAATTACACGGAATTTATACTTTTAATTCAGCTTTCGTTTTCACTTAATAACTGTACTATTACTGAAAATCGGCGTAGCAAAAATGCGAATAAACTAAAATATCTCGAGAACGGCCAGTTCTAGAGTAATGGGGTTGGTCTCATTCTTTTCATCTTCAAAAAGTTCATATAACACAAGCATTTAATAATGCGTTTGAGCATATACGTAATCTTTTATTTTAGATTTTAATGACTTTTGCTGGACATTTCGCAAAAAAAAAACAGGTTCCTTTTTTCCGAATCGTACCAAAATCTAATCAGCACCAGTGAAACTTTCATAAGTGACTACGAAATTTTGTGAAATTTGGTCAAATAGTTTTTCAGTTAGAGTGGTTACAGACTTATTTTGCGGGCCATTTCGGGGAAAAAAAAGTGCCAAAATCTAATCAGCACCAAGGTCACCCACAAGAGATTTATCTATAAAAATTTATGAAATTTGGTTAATTATTTTTTGAGTTAAAGTGGATACATACATACATTGCACAGACAGATACACACGCAGACGTCACGCTAAAAATTGTTTATTCGTGTTCTAGAGATTCCAAACTGTGTAGATCCGTCGAAAAGTAGAGTTCTGATTTTCGACACGATTCTAATACTTTCCCTATGCATTGCCATGTATTATAGGGAAAGTAAAAATATCTGAAGTTAGAGTCTCCACTCGATTTTCCCATACATTCACCAATGTATACTAGTGAGGACCGCGGACATTCTGACTGTAAGTAATTAAAAAAAAAAAAAACGGTTTATTCACGGGATATCTATCTACTACAATAAAAAGCAACACTCTATCGCTGAAAAAATAAGGTAACTTTCAAAAAGGAAATATCATATCCATTGTTATAAATAAATAAAATTAGTCCAATATCCAGCTTCGTTTTCAATATTTGATGTCATATGCAACGTAAAGCTTCAGAATTCTTCATTGTTGTAGATAAGTTAAAAGTGAGTCCAATAACCAACTTCGTTTATAGTATCTGATGTAAACATGAAGCTCTAGAATACTGCTCTTTACATATAAAAGTGAATGTATGTTTATTTGTTTCATCCGCATATAAATCAACAGTTTTGACCGATTTTTTTTTATTATTTGGTATATATTGTTATTCTCTACTTTACAGCGAGAAACCCCGTTACCTATTTAGTTGAGCCGTAAATAACCTCTTTTATGCATAATTACATCAAATTTTCTCCTATGTTGCCATGTTTAAAAATCTTAGATGGGACAGTACATGACTTTCCCTGCAGGCACGTTCTCTTTATTTTAATTCAATTTAATTCGCTTTTCGTTCTCATTTGGTAACTGGATTTATTTTCGAAGGTAGCGTAGAGAAAATGCGAAAAAAATTAAATATCTCGAGAACGGCTAGTCCTAGCGTAATGGGGTTAGTCTTAAGCTTTCCTTCGTTAAAAATTACGTATGAAACAAGCATTTAATGGATATATGTGAGCATACGTAGTTTTTTATTTTAGATTTTGACGATTTCTGCTGGCCATTTTGCAAAAAAAAAGGCAGGTTATTCTTTTCCGAATCGTACCAAAATCTAATCAGCACTAGGGTGACCTACAAGCGACTTATCTACCGAATTTTGTGAAATTCGGTCCATTAGTTTTTCAGCTAGAGTGGATACAGGCAATTTTTGCGGGCCATTTTGCAAAAAAAGGCGGGTTCGTTTATCCCGAATCGTACCCAAAACTAATCGGCACCAGAGTCACCCACAAGTGACTTACCTACCAAATTTTATGAAATTCGGTCAATTAGTTTTTTAGTTAGAGTGGATACAAAATCTGCACACACAGACGGGCACACACACAGACGTCACGCTAAAAATGGTTTTTACGTATTCTAGACGTCTCGAAACCTGTAGATCCGTCGAAAACTCGAGTTGCGATTTTCGGCATGGTTCCAATACTTTCCCTATACATTACCATGTATTACAGGGAAAGTAAAAATATAAAATTTCGAAATTTTCGCTCGAATTTAAAAATAATTCTATCCAGTTCTAGATTTTTTGATGACAAATCCAGATATAAAGTTTTGTGAAAATCCATTTATATTTGTGGCCGCTATCGTGTACACAACAAATCGACCAGACAGACGGACCTCACTTCAAAAATAGTCAAAACGTGGTCAGCAGGTCTGAAAACATATATTGGCATCAAAATATGGAATTCGAACATTTTCGTGAAAACAATACTTTCCCTGTACTATATTACATAGTATGAGAAAGTAAAAATCTTTCAATTGATACAAAGTTTGATAATTTAACCTCCGGAGGAGGGGTTGTTGTTGTTGAGACCCAGACCGTCCGACCTACCAGAAAGGTGTAAGGTAACTGTATGGACGGCCGGGAAGTGCCACCCAATTTAGACCGGAACCCAGTGGGGGAGCCGGAGGAGGGGTGTAACTTGTTTCCGTGGTGGAGCTAATGACGTCACAAACTCTGCAATGATTGAAACTGTTAAGTTTCGTGATCAGTGAGTCCTAAATAACCTCTTTAATGCATAATTATGTCACATTTCGAAGTTTTCGCTCGAATTAAAAACAGTTCTATCTAATTCCAGATTTTTCGATAGCAAAGCCTGATATAAAGTTTCGTGAAGATCCATTAATATTTGTGGCCGCTATTGTGTACGCAAGAAATCCGACGGGCAGGCAAACAAACAGAAGACGGACATCACCCTAAAAATAGTCAAAACGGGTTGCAGATGTCCTAAAATATATATTAGCATCAATATCGCGAAATTGAAAATTTTCGTGAAAACTATACTTTCGTACGTATGAGAAAACTATACTTTCGTACGTACTACGTATGAGAAAGTGAAAATCTGATGTGGGAAGCACATGACTTTCCCTGCAAACTTATATACACATTCTCTTTATTTTAATTAAATTTAATTCACTATTAATTTAATTTTCGTTCTCATTTGGTAACTGGACTCATTTTCAAAGGTGGCGTAGAGAAAAAACGAAAAAACAAAAATATCTCGAGAACGGCTAGTCCTAGTGTAATGGGATTGATCTTATTCTTTTCTTAAAAAATACGTATTAAACGAGCATTTAATGGATATATTTGAGCATACGTAATTCTTCATTTTAAATTTTGACGATTTTTGCGGGCCATTTTGCAAAATAGGCAGGTTATTTTTCTTCGAATCGTACCAAAATCTAATCCACCAGAGTGACCCACAAGCGACCTATTTACCAAATTTTGTGGAATTCGGTCCATTAGATTTTTAGCTAGAGTGGATACAAGCCTTTGCGGGCCATTTCGCAAAAAAAAAGGCGGGTTCTTTTATCCCGAATCGTACCCAAAACTAATCGGCACCAGATTCGCCCACAAGTGACATACCTATCAAATTTTATGAAGTTCGGTCAATTAGTTTTTTTAGTTAGAGTGGATACAAAATCTGCACAGACGTCACGCTAAAAATAGTTTTTTCGTATTCTAGAGATCTCGAAACGTGTAGATCCGTCGAAAACTCGAGTTGCGATTTTCGGCATGATTCCAATACTTTCCCTATACATTACCATGTATTGCTATACGTATTCCCTATACATTCCCTATACATGTATTGCTATACGTATTCCCTATACATTCCCTATACATGTATTGCTATACGTATTCCCTATACATAGGGAATACGTATATTCCACATACGTATTCCCTATGTATTCCCTATACATTACCATGTACTTTTAATTCAATTTTCGTTCTCATTCGGTAACCGGACTTATTTTCAAAGATGGCGTAGAGAAAATACGAAAAACTAAAATATCTCGAGAACGGTTAGTCATTGTGTAATGGGGTTGGTCTTATTCTTTTCGTTGTTAAAAAATACGTATTAAACGAGCATTCATTGGATATATTTGAGTATACCTAGTTCTTTAATTTAGATTTTGACGATTTTTGCGGGCCATTTTGTGAAAAAAAGCAGGTTATTTTTTTCCGAATCGTACCAAAATCTAATCAGCACCAGAGTAACCTAGAAGTGACTCATCTACCGAATTTTGTGAAATTCGGTCCATTAGTTTTTCAGTTAGAGTGGATACAAGCTTTTGCGGGCCATTTCGCAAAAATAGGCGGGTTCTTTTATCCCGAATCTTACCCGAAACTAATCAGCACCAGACTCGCCTACAAGTGACTTACCTACCAAATTTTGTGAAAATCGGTCCATTAGTTTTTTAATTACAGTGGATACAAAATCTGTACAGACAGACAGACACACACACAGACGTCACGCTAAAAATAGTTTTTTCGTATTCTAGAGGTCTCGAAACGTGTAGATCCGTTAAAAACTCGAGTTGTGATTTTCGGTATGATTCCAATACTTTCCCTATACATTACCATGTATTGCAGGGAAAGTAAAAATGATGTATAGGATCTATCGGTACAGTGTTTTTAATGTTGCATTGACGTATTTGCGGATGACAACGTGAAAAACTATTTCGAAGTACCCAAACAACTTATATTTTGCGCAAATTTTGACAAATATCAATATTGATAGCACCCGCAATAAGCAATATAATTCATGTATTAAAATATTTCAATAATACACCACTTTGCCGTCATTTTTGCAATTTTAACCATATTATTATCAGTATGGGGCGAAATATCGCCAAGATGGCGATATTTCGCTAAACGAGTCGCCAAATTTATCACGGGAGTTGCAGACTAGCGGAGAGAGGAGCATTTCTTTTCGCGAATTGTTAGGCGTTAAAGTATAAAACCATTATACAAAGTATCTTCTCTTGTGAAAGGACCTAACTAGATCGACTAGAATGATGTTATTAGATTTATCACATTATATTACATATGAAACGTAAACATATTTATTTCACAATAGTTAATACTTTTTTTAACACTTTACAACATAGTTGAAAAGTGTTTGTGACTTTGTTCATTCTGGCTGTCTGTTTGCCCGTTCGCATGATAACTGCCTTAAAAATGACTATCAAAATGAAATTTTAGTATGTTGTCGAGACACAGTCTGTGGGACATATTGGAATGTAAATGAATAATATCACCCAATTGGTTTTGGGTTAAATTCGGGTTGAAAAAGTGAAATGCATTGAACCCTATGGGACCTAATTTTTCAAACATTTTTTAAGCGAATTTAAATTTCACAAATTGCTTCGAAAGTTTCAGGAAATATTCAAATTATCCCATAAAATAAAAAAAAATTTCAACAAAATATGTTCGGTAGTTTTTTAAATAAAAATTAAAATAATAATTACACCCATATAATATGCCGGCCGTCCAAATAGATGCTCAAGTCCTCAGGACGAGCCGGACGGTCTGGGTTTTCAACCCATATAATATGAAGAGATCAAAGTGACCCACTTCAAAATAAAATATGGGGTCCATTTTTTTCCCAGAGTGAAAATCGTGATTTTTACTGGAAGTTCTCTTAAATTTATATTTTGTGTTGCATCCGTCCTAAAACCGCTTTATTTTTGCGTAATTTTTTCGCATCTATATTCTGGGTAACGCAAGTGCAATATTTTTTAATTTAAATGATCATCAAACTTCGATTATTTTTACAACGAAGCCTAATTTTAATGAATGCGGAATGCAAACTAGTGATTGTAAAGATGAGTTGTATAAGAATTGCTGAATTTTTTCACTCAAAATTATTTAACTCTGGATTCTGGAATAAAAGTATATGAATGAAATATTCACTGCTTTTACATAGAGAATCAGACAATTCATATTTCGATGACGCCATTTGAATAAAGTTCATCTTTTTCGATGAAGTTTTAAATTTTCAAGTAAAATAAATTTTCGTAGTTCTGTAATAATTAAAAAAATATCACCGCTGGATGTATCGCATTTTGCATTTCAGTTGGAAAGTGTTTCATAATCAGTGCTTTATGCATGATTGATCTTTCTAATTTAATTTTGTGATTTTTTTGATAAATGTATTTGAAAAAGTGCAATATTTCGAGAACGGTTCATGCTAGTGTTCTAAAATTTATGGCAATCGTTTTCTAATGAAAATTTACATAGGCTATGATTATTTACGCAACGTTATTGAAGGTTCTGATTTTTTGATGATCTTTTCAAATTTCCTTTGAATTTGTTTTGGAGGTGGGTGAGTAATCCTAGCACTCGATTGCATTTAAAATCGATAGGCTTCCAGTATTCCTGGATTGTAATTTTTGTACCAAATTTCGTTCTAAAAGCTCCGTTTTTTCATGAGATATCCGGCTCCACGGACGCACATGCACACAGACAGCACCTCAAAAATGATCGATTCGAGTTCAAGTATTTTTGAAACCTGCTCTTCCGCCGAAAACTCGATTTGGAACACATCCCGTCACACAACTTTTCATTGTACTATCTATATACAATATAGGGTAAAAAAGTTCGGAGTCTGTGCTGATTTCTCCAACCCTGATTGGGGGAGAGGGAAACTATTTTACCGTGGCATAGAGGCACATGTCACTCGAGATGTGAAAAGGAAGAAGCAGGTCCGCAGTGCATGGTTTTTGCAGACAATGCGTGTCAGTGAATTGTAGTCGTTCGCGTTCGTCGAAAACGGAAATGGCGTTTGAAGAACGTGTGAATATCAAATTCTGCCAGCGTTTGGGGGAAATAGTCGACAGAAACATTTCACCTGCTGCAGCAGGTGCAATGTTTCTGTCGGCGATTTCCTCAAACGCTGGCAGAATTTGATATTCACACGTTGTGTTTCAAACGCCATTTTCGTTTTCTACGAACGCGAACGACTATACAGTTCATTGACACGCATTGTCTGTAAAAAAAAAACCCTGCTTTTTTTTCACATCTTGCGTCACATGTGCCTCTACGCCACTGTAAAACAGTTCTCCCTCTCCTCCAATCAGGGTTGGAGATATCATCACAGTCTCCGAATTTTTTTATCTTATAAAAGGCAGTTTTTTGGAGTTCTATGTTGAGTGACCTCAAACACTGAAAACGAAGCCATATATTGGACTTATTTTTAACCTATTTACAACAAAGGAGAATTTTGGTGCTTTACGTTGCATATGACATCACATACTGAACACGAAGCCAGACATTGGACTCATTTATAATTTATTTACAACAATGGATATGTATTATAATACCATCTTTTGTGTTGTAGCTGCACATACAGCGAGTGAGTGTTGTCTTTTATTATAGTAGTGAGATATCTCATGAATAGATCTGTATTTTTAATTACTTACGGGCAGAATTCCCGCGGGCTTTATCAGTGTATATAGGGAAAATAAAAATAAAAAAAAAATGTGGTAAGGTCTTTAAAAATATTTTTTGCGGGTTTATCTGCAATGACCCGCTACTCGCAACCCAACTCGAATACTCAACAAAGAAAATTGATGACCCCCAACACGACCCGAACCCGCATCGTGAATGGAATTATATTTCAAAATTCTGTTCAGTGGATTTTAAATTTCTATCGCATATATGCAAAATGTTCTCCTGTTTATAGTTTATAACTTAATTTTACGCATTTATCCAGACACTCTCATAAATAGAAAAAAAAATATATGATAAGGTATCCTTTAAAAATAATTTTTCCGGGTAGATCTGCAACCCGACCCTCAAAGCGCGGGAACTGAATCCGATGCAGGACTCTGTCGTTGATCACTGGTTGAGAAATGCTATATTCGGAGGAAATACATCTACCCATATTGTTTAACACTTGCATGGGACACTTGCCATTCATAAATTAATTGTTCAAAACATGCGCAATGTATTTCCGCGTGATCAATCAATCAAGTCTGAGGTTTTTTTTTATATGCTTGTACTACAATACGCTGTTGAATTCATTCGCGCGTACAAATCGAAGTTTAATAAAATTTCGCGCAAACTGTGCATGAGACTAGTAAGATCTTAGGATTACTTGTCTATAGCAGACCCTGGACACTCTGTGACAGTCTCCTTGACATCAGCGAGCAGGTAAGAGATACGGTAACAGAGTAACCCTGCTTTTTCTTCCTTTCTTACATAGTACTAGCAGCACACTCGTTCTTCGTACGGAGTATATAATGTAATAAAACTTAAAATTCACAGTCATGTGAAAATTCCTATAATATTCTAAATGGCATTGTTATTCAAACCATTCTATTAAAATATTTATATTAATGCTCCTAAAAAGAAGTTTAAGAATCTCTGTTCTCTCTATATAAAAAGTATCTTCACAGGCAGATCTGAAGAATAAAACGGCCTGGTCCCGTTGGTAAGCAAATTTGCAAAAAATATGAAATTGAATCAATATATGCCAAAATAAAAGCGCTAAAATTGTATCGGAAGATATACTCGTATTACTTATATTGCTGAATATTATACCCGTTTATTAGTAGAAAACTACCCGTACTACAATATTTATGATTTTCAAAAATCCTTGCCAAAATACAACAGATAGAGCGATAGAGTGAAAATATCAACTATCTTTAAACTTGAGGGCTGTAATTGATTCCAATATATGTCAAAATGAAGCGCTAAAATTGTATGGGAAGGTATAACCGTGCTACTTATATTTTAGAAGACATACCCGTGTACTAATAGAAGGTTACTCGTACTACAATATATGAGTTTCAACCGTTTTTGCCAAAATAAAACAGATGACATGATAAATTGAAAATATCAATAATCCAAAAAGTAATTTTTAAAAATCCAGTTAAAAATGCAATTTCGATAAAATTTATTTCATATACATTTCTTTATTATTTAAATTGGAAAAGATTTAATAAAAATCGTCTGTTGCATGAACACATTGGATTTAAGTCCGTTGCTAAGTGACATGATATCACTTTCTTCAAATTAATTTACGGGAAAAATATCGTCTGCATAATGATATGTCTATGTATGGTTTAAATGTGCGTTTTGAAATATTATGTAGACAACCCCTAGTCATAGAAACTCGAAACATGGACTAAATTTTAAGTGGAGCTATTCCAAGTCTGCCCACAAAATTTCGTCAACTTCGGTCCAGCCGTTCTCACGTGATGATGAGACAAACACACAGACAGATTTTCAATTTTATTTATATAGACTAGCAGCATACCCGTTCTTCGTACGGAGTATATAATATATAAAAAAAACTTAAAATTCACAATCATGTTTAAATTCCTATAGTATACTGAATGACATTGTTAATCAAATTCTGTTAAAATATTTAATTTAATGGTCCTAAAAAGAAGTTTAAAAATATCTCTTCTCGCTATTGAAAATTATTTTCACGGGCAGATTTGAAGAATAGAACATCCTGGCCCCGTTTGTAAACAAATTTACAAAAAATATGAAATTGAATCAATATATGCAAAATAAAAGCGTTAAAATTGTACGGGACTCGTACTACTTATATTTGCGAATATTAGAAGATATACCCTGAATTAGTAGATTACACGTATAAATTGAAAATATCAAGAAACCCATAATCTTTAAACCTAAAGGCAGTAATTGATTTCAATATATGCTAAAATTGTATGGGAAGATATACCCGTACTACTTATATTGTAAATTAGAAAATATGCCCGCGTGTTAGTAGAAGATTATCCGTATTACAATATGAGTCTCCAAAATCTTAGTCATTTTGATATAGCCTCTGAAAAAATAAAACATAACGTAATAAATTGAAAATATCAATAATCCAAATAATATTCAGACCAGAAGGCCGTCCGTAATTGATATCAATATACCTGTACTACTGATATTCTCGTAGATTAGAAGATTACCCGTACTACGTGCAATATATGAGTTTCAACAATTTTTGCCAAAAATAACGTAATAACTTGAAAATATTAACAATAACAATGTTTAAATCTGAAGACCATAATTGATATTATCTAGTCAAAAATCCAATACCAATCAAATTTATTTTATATACATATCTTTATTATTTAAATCTGATAAGATTTAATAAAAATCGTCTGCAGCATGAACACACTGGATTTAAATCCGTTATCATTTTCTTGAAATAAATTGATGGAAAAAATATCGTCTGAATAATGCTATCTCTATGGAAGGTTTGACTACATTTTCGTCAATTTGGCAACATTTTAAAAAATAGCCAAATTAATCGCCGTGTGGGACTGTAGAACTGACAGTCCCACTTGGCGACAAATTGACGAAACATCATCACAATACTATCCCCTAGCAAAACACAATTAATTTCATTTATTTAGAGCAATTTTATCAATTTCAAGATATTTTTATGGATTTACAAACATTTTTATCAATTTGGCGACATTTTAAAAATTTGGACAGACAAATGCTACAGAAACACCATTTCATTACTATCTTCTAACAAAATAAAATTAATTTCATTGATTTAGCGTCGTTTTTATCAAATTCAAATTTTAAGAAAAGGTACCAAGTTTGCGATATCCCGCCAAATTCATAGATCTGAATTTGCAGATCTGAAGAATGAAACATCCTGATCCCGTTTGTATATACTAAATGAAAACACTAAAATTGTATTAGAAGATACACCTACCTTACACCTTTCTGGTAGGTCGGACGGTCTGGGTCTCAACAACAACCCTCTGGTAGGACTTTCCCGGCCGTCCAAATAGTTGCTCAAGTGCTCAGGATGAGTCGGACGGTCTGGGCCTTCAACCCTCTGGTAGGACTTTCCCGGCCGTCCAAATAGTTGCTCAAGTCCTCAGGATGAGTCGGACGGTCTGGGCCTTCAACCCTCTGGTAGGACCGCCAACGGCCCTACCGTGTTGAAAACACCGGTTCTCGTTAGATCACCGAAGTCAAGCAGCATCAGGCGCGGTTAGTACTTGGGTGGGTGACCACCTGGGAATACCGCGTGCTGTAGGCACATTTCGGACGCGGTAGCCCGGTGGTTTGCGCGCTGGATTTGCACTCTGCCACAACTGCTGCTGTGTTCATGCGGAGTACGATCACGTTAAACATGTGAGTCCGTAAGTCTTTCCGAGAGGTTGGTGGTAGGGAAAGGAGGATACGGTCCCTGTGGTTGCCTCCCCCACTGGGTTCCGGTCTAAATTGGGTGGCACTTCCCGGCCGTCCAAACGGTTACCTTACACCTTTCTGGTAGGTCGGACGGTCTGTGTCTCAACAACAACCCTCTGGTAGGTTGGGGCGCGGTAGCCCAGTGGTTAGCGCGCTGGAGTTGCACTCGGTAGGCCCGGGTTCGATTCCCTCCGCTGCTAATACTACCGCCGTGTTCACGCGGAGTACGATCACGTTAAACATGTGGCTCCGTAAGTCCTTCCGAGAGGTTGGTGGTAGGAGAAGGAGGGTACGGTCCCTGTGGATGCCTCCCCCACTGGGTTCCGGTCTCAATTAGGTGGCACTTCCCGGCCGTCCAAATAGTTACCCTTACAGGACGGTCTGGTTCTCAACAACAACAATCCTCTGGTAGGTCGGACGGTCTGAGTCTCAACAACAACAACCCGTTCTACTCTTATTCTGTTTCAACAATCGGCTAAATGAGTTTATTGGCTAAACGCAATATATGAGTTTATTGAGTAAGCACAAAGTTTGAAAACTCTGCCAAAATAAATGAAAGTGATGTATTCCGTCCGTAATTAATATAATTAAAAAAACAATCAAACCTTTCATTTATAAGATATATTTTTATATCCATTTATTAACACTTTACAACATAGTTGAAAAGTGTTTATGACTTTGTTCATTCATTCTGTCTGTCTGTTAGCACGATAACTGCCGTAAAAATGACTATCAAAATGAAATTTTAGTATGCTTTTCAGACGGTCTGTGGGACCTATGGGAATATAAATAAATCATATCACCCAATTAGTTTTATATTGAACCCTATGGGACCTAATTTTTCAAAACATTTTATAAGTACATTTAAAATTCACAAATTGCTTCGAAATTTTTAGGAAATATTCACATTATCCCATAAAATATATAAAAAAGAAATTTCAGTAAAATATGTTAGGTAGTTTTTTAATTAAAAATTATTTAATATAGGGAGAAAATCGAATTCAATTAAATTCCGACTTTTGCGATATCCTCCAGAAAGAAAAAAGAGATATATTATATAATAAATATCTTTCCAAGATTTTAATTATTTTGTATATGAGAGAGGCTTCACATTTTAAAATAAATTTGGTAGATAACAATTTTACAATTTTTTTTTTTTAAATTTTATATAACTTTTCATGATATTTGATGGCGTTTTTAATGCACATTCCTACGTCCTAGAGAGTTAATATTAGGTACACAGCTTAAATTTGTAGAACATTTTATTCTGCAACAATTTGGTGGATCTTTAAATATAGATCCTACATTTTTTCGAAATGGCCTGCAAATAATCCCCGTTCACTATAAATCATTGTTGTAATATTGTTAAAAATTCTGATGTGGGCAGCACATGTCTTTCCCTGCAGACTCATATTCACGTTCTCCTTATTTCTTCAATAATAATTTGAGTTTATCTGCACAAAATAACATCCATAAGTATTGTAAATGACATTGCATTTGCACGCTAAACTTAAATTTGGTTCTCATTTGATAGATGGACTTATTGTCAAAAGTGGCGTAGCGAAAACGCAAAAAAACTAAAATATCTCAAGAACGACTAGTCCTAGAGTAATGGGTTTAGTCTTATTCTTTTTGTTGTCAAAAATGACGTATAAAATAGGAATTTAATTAATATAATTGAGCACACGTAGTCTTTTATTTTTATATTTAACGATTTTTGATGGGCTATTTTGCAAAAACAGCCCGTTCCTTTTTCCCGAATCGTACTAGAATAACCTACAAGTGATTTATATAACAAATTTTCTTAAATTTGATATATAAATCACTTGTAGGTTATTGAAATATTATACACCAAATTGTGTTAAATTTGGTCCATTAGTTTTTAGCTAGAGTGGATAAAGGCAATTTCTGCCGGCCATTTCGTAAAGAAGGCAGATTCTTTTATTACGAATCGTACTATAATCAAATGAACATCAGGATTTCCCACAAAAAAACATACCTACCAAATTTTATTAAATTCGGTCTATTAGTTTTTCAGTTAGAGTGGATGCAATATCCTCACAGACACACAGAAATATACACAGATACACCCTTACACACACAGACGTCTTCCTAAAAATAGTTTTTTCGTGTTCTAGAAGTCCCAAAACGTGTAGATCCTTCGAAAATTCGAGTTCCTACCTTCGGCACGATTCCAATACTTTGAATACATACACACGCACGCACATATATTATATGTGTATCTGTGTATTATCTGGGTATCTAAATTCCGTGCCTACGCAATTACAATAGTTGTGATTTTAAATGATCCCTAAACTTTTATTATTTCTTCAACGAAGCCTAGTTTTAACTTATGCAGAATGCAAATATCTGAAGCGATTGTAAGGTGAGTTACATAAGAATTGCTGAATTTTTTTCACACAAAATTATTTAGCTCTGGAGTCTGGAATACAAGTTATATGAATGAAATATTCATTGATTTTGCATAGAGAATCAGATGATTTATATTTCGATACAGTTTTAAATATTTAAGTATAATAAATTACTGAGTACTGTGATAATGTAAAAGATATCACCACTGAATGTATCACATTTTAGAGATTTTTAAATGAAATTGCATTTCAGTTGGAAAGTGTTTCATAATCAATGCTTATGCATGATTGATCTTTCTTGTTTATTATTCAAATGGTAAAAAATTATAATAAAAATTAACAAACACATTTGGTTTAATGGCGTTGCTGAGCAACATGATATAAGAAAGTATCTTTCTCATAACATGCTGATAAATCAAATAACCATTTTGATTTCTTAATACTTTTCATTGTTGAGTAAGAGCCTCTGAAAAATAAACCATAGTGATAGAGTTTCCATTTCAATTCACGTTTCAAACCTGCGATTTTCAACAGTGACGAATAAGTGCAGTAAACTCCAACCAAACTCAGAGATATAATTTTCTTCAAATAAATTGGCGGAATAAATATCATCTGCATAATGCTATCTCTATGAAAGATTTAAGTGTTTGTTTTTAATTAATTACTCGACAACCCATTCTTAAAAACTCGAAACATTGACTTAATTTTAAGTGGGGCTATTTGGTACTCACAAAATTTCATCAAATTCGGTTCGGCCGTTCTCCCGTGATGATGAGACAAATATACATACAGACAGTTAGTCAGACAGATTTTCAATTTTATTTATATAGACTAGCAGATATACCCGACTTTGTACACGATTTAAAATATGCACAAATTCTAAATACATTCATATTGCTTTTACAAAAAGAAATCCATTAAAATATTGGATTTAATTCCGCTATAAAAAGTAAGTAGTTTAGCTATATATGTTGTCGCTGTACAAATCATTTGCATAGGCAAATGTGAAGAATAAAACATCCTGCTCTTGTTTGTAAACCAATGTACAAAAATAGGAAGTTTGGTAAACTAAACATACGCCAAACTGAAGTCGTTGAAATAGTCGCAAAATTCCTTCCTGTACCATTTTGTATACCGTTTCATTGAAACATGTTCAGAAATATATGAATGTAAAAAACCTTTTAACCAAAATATTTCCGCAATTTTTTATTCCGATTCCGTAGTTGATAATAACACTATCGAATATTATAATATCATTTATTTCTTAAATTTATTTTTATATCAATGTCTTTATTGTTGAAATTAGATAAAGCGAATGAAAATCGTTTGCTGCATAAAAACCTTTATTTAATTCTAAGCAGCGTGGTATAATTTTTTTCCAATAAAATTTCAGGAAAAAAAATCGTCTGGACATAATGTTATTACTATGGAAGAATTTTCTTATTAATACTTCCACAACCTCTAAGCCTACAAACTCAAAACATGGATGGATTAGTGACGTAGAAAATAACCATACCAAACTTGAGGGGGGGGGGGGGAATAAGTTGAAAATTGTGGATTTGTTTATGGAACAGACGTTCAATTTTATATAAAGTATTGTTTTTCTCTAAAAATTTTGAGATATATATATATATATATATCAACATGTGTGTGTGTGTGTGGGGGGGGGGGGGGCGTTATATATATATATAACGCCCCCCCCACACACATATGTTGACCCTTGAACACATTTTTTTTTTCTATATGAGGTTATGTGGTGCGGGCACGTTAAATAAAATATTAATGCATGTATCGAAATATATAAAATTATATATTCAGATTGGTTATATATACAAAACTGGAATTGGGTTAACTTTTTTACAATTTATATGATCCGGCCGTCCAAACAGTTACCTTACACCCTTCTGGTAGGTCGGACGGTCTGGGTCTCAACAACAACAATTTATATGATTGGAGCAAACAATATTCTAAATTTAAAAATATGATAAACTTTTATGGAAAAACAGTTCTTGGAAAATTAGACACTTTCATCATTTTTGATTAAACGATTATTTACTTGGATATATTGTAAATTATACTGACGTCGTCTTAAAATAATATTAACACCAAGTTGGCTTAAATGTACTTCGACTGGCTCCTAGCCAATTTGGCGAAAGAAACTGTAAAAGTGACTATAAATATGAATTATTCGTAAACAGAAGATTCTATAAATCGATATTCTTAAAAAAATTAAAAGATTTCTTTGAAATATTTGGCATGTTTATTTTAAGTAGTAAATAGAGTTTCACATGTGTTCCAGATATGAAATTGAAAGAAAGAAGAAATAAACAAAATACTTCTCATTACTAAACCAAACTGAATTACCACCCAAGTAGAGTCGCAGAGACGGAAAAGAAAACCCGATTTATTGCCGGGAATAAACCGGTTCTTTTTTTTAAGGGAATTTTTAAAGTTATCAAAAAGTGGAAATTTTCAATTATTGTATTTTGCATTTGGAAAAGAAATGAGCAGAACCCGAAACTAATATTTATTTTTTTTTTTTGCATTTGGAATTGTAAATAGCTGAAGCATGGGAAATTGAGAGAGATTTGTTAGATCCAAGAAAAATATTTAAATTGTGACTTTCTTATTATACATATAAAAAAGAAAATTAATTCCGCAAATAAATTGTAATTTAATTTGTAAATATTTAAAAAGTAAAAACACTCTGAACCAGCGGCGCCGACTTTGTGGGTTCCAGACACTTTTTGAATCCCCCCCACCCCTAATAATTTTATTGTGGGTTCCTTGAATCCTTAATATTTTTTCGCGCATTTAATTGGAAAATGTACGCATATATGCATAAATTTTGCATTTTGTTACCAATTCTTTAAGTTTTTCGTTATTCATTGCCTGTTTACTATATATAAAGTGTGTTGTTATTGTTGAGACCCAGACCGTCTGACCTACCAGAAAGGTGCAAGGTAACTGTTTGGACGGCCGGAAAGAGCCACCCACAGGGATCGTACCCTCCTTCCCCTACCACCAACCTCTCGGAAGAACTTACGGACCCACACATTTAACGTGATCGTACTCCGCGTGAACGCGGCGGCAGTTTTGGCAGCGGAGGGAATCGAACCTGGGCCTACCGAGTGCAATTCCCGCGCGCTAACCACTGGGCTACCGCGCCCGTATATATATATATAAAATGTGTATAGAAATTTACCCTTTAGACAGTTTATTGTATTCTCAAGACAAGATTTTAACTCAGAAATTATTTAAAAAGAAATTTGTTGATGTTTTAAACATGGTGAAATACTTAAATTTTTTTTTTTACATTTTTTGTTACTTTTATAAGTTTGTTACTTTTTAAGTTACTTTTGAGTTGGAAATTTACACAATATCTGTTTATTCTATATAATAATGTAGTGCTTTCAAAAGCAAAAAAAAAAAAAAAAATTATCTAGAGAATAAATGTTGTTCTGTACTTAACTATAATTTGCTTCATTTTAGCATTTTAGACGTCTTATTGTGCCATATAATCTAACCGAATGAAATTTAAATTACACTTAAATCCTTTGAAAATGCATTGGTCATTCGATTGGATTTAAAATTTCTTGAAACCACCAATAATTTTTCAAGTCTGCGTCTATTCTCTGAACGATGAAATATTTATGACAGAGTGATTAATTCATTTAAATGCATTTAATATTGAACGATAATAAGAATTCTATTGCAGCGTTCTAAAGTTTGTCAATTGTTTTCTAAGGAAAAAGTTACATAAGAAATGTCCATTTGAATAACTTTATTAAAGGTTTTGATTTTTTGATAAATGTTTCAAAATTTCACTCGAAAATTTAGGGGAGTTCTGAACATTCGATTGTGTTTAAAAACAATGGGCTTCCAGTATTCACAGATTGTAATTTTTGTACCAAATTTCATTCGAATCGCTCCATGTGTTCGTGAGATATCGTCACCACACACACACACACGCACGCACGCACGCACGCACGCACACACACACACCAAAAATGTTGGATTCGTGATCAGGGATGCTTGAAACTTGCCCTCTCGTCGAAAACTCGAATTCGAGTTTTTTTTTACCCCGTCACAATACTTTCCTTATACATTATATGTATATAAGGAAAGTAATGAACGAACACACGTGAACCAGTTATAGTTATAAGTGATATAGTTATAAGTGAGTGTTATAAGAGCTGTGGCCGCTCAGTATGGGTTGGTAATTAATGTAACTTCGTGGTAGTTCGTTAATGCAACTTCGTACACACGTGAACCAGTTATAGTTATAAGTGATATAGTTATAAGTGAGTGTTATAAGAGCTGTGGCCGCTCAGTATGGGTTGGTAATTAATGTAACTTCGTGGTAGTTCGTTAATGCAACTTCGTACACACGTGAACCAGTTATAGTTATAAGTGATATAGTTATAAGTGAGTGTTATAAGAGCTGTGGCCGATCAGTATGGGTTGGTAATTAATGTAACTTCGTGGTAGTTCGTTAATGCAACTTCGTACACACGTGAACCAGTTATAGTTATAAGTGATATAGTTATAAGTGAGTGTTATAAGAGCTGTGGCCGATCAGTATGGGTTGGTAATTAATGTAACTTCGTGGTAGTTCGTTAATGCAACTTCGTACACACGTGAACCAGTTATAGTTATAAGTGATATAGTTATAAGTGAGTGTTATAAGAGCTGTGGCCGATCAGTATGGGTTGGTAATTAATGTAACTTCGTGGTAGTTCGTTAATGCAACTTCGTACACACGTGAACCAGTTATAGTTATAAGTGATATAGTTATAAGTGAGTGTTATAAGAGCTGTGGCCGCTCAGTATGGGTTGGTAATTAATGTAACTTCGTGGTAGTTCGTTAATGCAACTTCGTACACACGTGAACCAGTTATAGTTATAAGTGATATAGTTATAAGTGAGTGTTATAAGAGCTGTGGCCGATCAGTATGGGTTGGTAATTAATGTAACTTCGTGGTAGTTCGTTAATGCAACTTCGTACACACGTGAACCAGTTATAGTTATAAGTGATATAGTTATAAGTGAGTGTTATAAGAGCTGTGGCCGATCAGTATGGGTTGGTAATTAATGTAACTTCGTGGTAGTTCGTTAATGCAACTTCGTACACACGTGAACCAGTTATAGTTATAAGTGATATAGTTATAAGTGAGTGTTATAAGAGCTGTGGCCGATCAGTATGGGTTGGTAATTAATGTAACTTCGTGGTAGTTCGTTAATGCAACTTCGTACACACGTGAACCAGTTATAGTTATAAGTGATATAGTTATAAGTGAGTGTTATAAGAGCTGTGGCCGATCAGTATGGGTTGGTAATTAATGTAACTTCGTGGTAGTTCGTTAATGCAACTTCGTACACACGTGAACCAGTTATAGTTATAAGTGATATAGTTATAAGTGAGTGTTATAAGAGCTGTGGCCGCTCAGTATGGGTTGGTAATTAATGTAACTTCGTGGTAGTTCGTTAATGCAACTTCGTACACACGTGAACCAGTTATAGTTATAAGTGATATAGTTATAAGTGAGTGTTATAAGAGCTGTGGCCGATCAGTATGGGTTGGTAATTAATGTAACTTCGTGGTAGTTCGTTAATGCAACTTCGTACACACGTGAACCAGTTATAGTTATAAGTGATATAGTTATAAGTGAGTGTTATAAGAGCTGTGGCCGATCAGTATGGGTTGGTAATTAATGTAACTTCGTGGTAGTTTTCTTTTTTTCTAGTTGACAACGCTACGAAAGAGATTTTTGATTCAGAAACTGGTTTGACACCTTTTATTAATTAAGTAACATTTTTTTTTCAGCAGTTTGGGCGTAGTTTTATAATTTATTTGTTTTGGAGCAATCAGTTTAAGATCATGCTCCGATTGCAGGTGTTGACACATCGGATTCATAGATGCTGACATCTGTACTGCTATCGCGATGCTAGCTTTGTGAAATCTCTCTTTATGACACATCGGATCCATAGATGCTGACATCTGTACTGCTATCGCGATGCTAGCTTTGTGAAATCTCTCTTTATGACACATCGGATCCATAGATGCTGACATCTGTACTGCTATCGCGATGCTAGCTTTGTGAAATCTCTCTTTATGACACATCGGATCCATAGATGCTGACATCTGTACTGCTATCGCGATGCTAGCTTTGTGAAATCTCTCTTTATGACACATCGGATCCATAGATGCTGACATCTGTACTGCTATCGCGATGCTAGCTTTGTGAAATCTCTCTTTATGCAGTTTCTGTGAGAATGAACCTGGCGATTGCATCCTGAACTGAATTTATGAAATTTGATGCCAGCTGTGTAGTATGACTGAATTTGGTCTTTGTATCGGTTCACAAAATTGTGGCACATAGCTAGCTTTCTTACTGCCATTTCAGGTATAATGTATTTATCCCATGTCTATTATAAGAGGGAAACCGGTACATGGATGCTGTTACCTGAAAATGGGAGCGCGATCCTAGCTCTGGGAACGCCCCCTTTGGATGGGTTTTGTGAGTTTGTAATCAACTTAGTCAGCATTCAGTTTGAAAACTTCAAGTAGTCCTTTTAATACTGATATAGCATTAGCCGCGAATCCCGGCGAAAATTATTAGTTTTAAGAGAATTTGATGTACCTGATGATAGAAAAAGCACCTATTTTAAATTTGTGTCATTTAGAGTAAAAATATTCGCGCACATAAGTGTTGAAAAAGAAAGCAGCGGATACCAAAAACGGGGCTGGGGGAAATCCGCGTAAATCAGAGACGAAATAAAAAAAAGATCTGCGTATTGCAGATACTAAAAAAAAAAAAAAAAAACTTTATTTTCTGTAAAAAAAAAAGCAAAAAAAAAAAGCCATATTGACTCTTATTTTCTCGGTTCTTTCTTTTTCTTTTGACCCCTTTTATTTGTATTTTTTCTAATTTTTCTTTTCTAAATTTTATTCTAAATTTCTGTTTTTCATGTGCCTAATTTTTTTTTTCCTTTTCATATATTTCTTTTTATATATTTTTTAGATTTTATTTTTAGAATTTTATTATTTTCTTTAATTTTAATCTATTTTTCATTATGTTTATTGTACCTCACTCTAAATTTTATTTTTCAATGATCTTTTTATCTATATTCGCAATAACCCTTTTCCCATTTTTGAAAAATGGACGTACTTGTCAAGTTGTCAAGTTCAAATATTATGTAAAACTGTCTGTTTAATCACAATATTTTTCATCAATTGTTATTTTTTTAGACCTAAATAAAAGTTCGTTTTGCGGGATGGTAGACCTTGGGTGCCTCTTGAGTGCAGGAGGTATCCTTTCCCGGCCTTGCAGCTAATTACTCAAAACCCACTATGTGGGTTGCACGGTCTGGGGTCTTCAGACCCCCCCTCCTCCCCCCAAAAATGTGTACACTAGAGATAAAAAAAAAAAAAATCTGTGTATACCAAGACGAAAAAAAAAATTCTGCCTCGTTCACAATCACCAAAGTAAAATTATATGCAAACTCACAAAGCAAGAGCTGAAGGAAAATGAAAAATGATTTGCGTAGACAAATGTTGAAACACTTTTGCTGCAATAGCGTATAAGCAATAAAATTTGATAATTAATATAGGTTAAATATCAACACTGCCCATTGTGGTAAAATGTAATTTAATAAAAATATTTTAGTTGTACCAATAGAAATAACTTAATACATATTTTTTAATTATACCGAACCTATCAGTGGTCCACCACTGGGACGGTCCTGATCTAATATAAAATCGGGTCCGGTACGAATTCGAAATCAGTGGGCTAGTTCGATAGTTCCAGTTCACCCCAGTGGCAATGTTTTCTCTGCCAGGCAGTGGCATTTGTTGTCTGTCTTCATTGTCTGGTATGTTACTGTTCAGTTTCATTGTAATCAGTTTCAATTCAAAAAATTTCCGTGTTTCTAAGTATCTGTTGTGCAAACAGTGAAGCGCTTTGTAGTGGCACTTGTTGTTTATCTTTGCCCCCACAGATACATGAGGTAAAACCTTTATTTCATTACTTATACAAGATTTTTATTTTATCAATAAATATAAAATATTTTTTCTCGAAAGTTTTCGAATTCGAACGTTTTAAGACTTTTTGCGTTTATTTTGAACACTTTTGGAAAGTCCGCATGCATGTGGATCGTGAACAGGATAGCTTAAGAAATTCCCGTCATGGAATTTCATGTAAGGATGCATGTCGCAGCAACTCTTATTTGGCGGTAGGTGCGAGGTAATTTTGATTGCGCTTCTCTTTCTGTGTGTCGTATCGATGGGAGGAAAGCACTGGAACTACATAGAATTTT
This sequence comes from Amaurobius ferox, assembly GCA_951213105.1. Classification (NCBI taxonomy): domain Eukaryota; kingdom Metazoa; phylum Arthropoda; class Arachnida; order Araneae; family Amaurobiidae; genus Amaurobius; species Amaurobius ferox. The sequence goes on from OX578152.1 coordinate 67,417,293, forward strand.
TAGTCATTCTCATGATTAGATTTCTTAACTATTTTAATATTAAAATTTTCATTGCTTTTTCTCCTATGGAAAACAATAATTCTCCGAACTTCCAAAAAAATTGCGCGATTCTTGAACGATTAATCCCATCTACTGTACGTAGGCTAGTATTTAAGTTTTCAGAAAATAATACACAGAATACTTTTGTATAGAAATAAATCGCTTTATTGTTTTTCAAAATATTCGCTTTTAGCATCGATTTTATTCAAATAAACCAATTATCAAAACAGTTAAGCCATTTAGAAGTTGGTATAGCAGAAACACGTGATTTATAAGCTTCAAACGCTTTTTTCGGGCTGTTAAATCGTTGACCACGCATTTTATTTTTGATTGTTGGAAACAAGGAAAAAAATCACTGGGTGCTAAACCAGGTGAATAAGGAAAATGACGCATCAAATCAATTTTTTCATGCTCCATTTAATTGATAGTTTGAAATGCAGTGTGTAAATTTGCATTGTCATGATGAAAAATGATGCGACGTTTCGCATTTTTTTCTGATTTGAGCAACTATTTCTGGCAAGCAAATTGTCGCATATCAATCAGCATTTACTGTTCTACGATCCTCAAAAGCAACGGTGGCAACATGGCCGGATTTACCAAAAAACGAAACAACCATTTTCTCTGAAACACTTTGCTCACGAACAACTTTTGCAGGATTTGGTTCATTTTGAAACACCTAAACAATGGATTGCTGTTTTGTTTTGGGTTCATAGGAACGTTTCGTCACCTGTTACATTGTAAAGACATGTGTTGAGGCACCAGATGTTGGTTCTTTTGAGATTTTCCTTGCACAATTTGACCCGAGCATCCTTTTGAACTCGTGTTAAATTGTGTGGAATCCAAAGCGCACATACCTTTTTGATTTTTAATTGATCATGTAACATTGAGTGCAGTCGGGTCGTTGAAATGTTCAAAGATGCTTTAATTTCATCATTTGTGACATCGACGATCATCTGAAGTGATCATTTGTTGCACATCATCAATGTTTTCTGCCTTCACAGCAGTTCTTAGTCGACCTTCACGGAATTCATAAGAGACGCTTACGTTCAAGATGGAATTCTTTAAACCAGCTGTAAATTGTTACTTTGGATGGTACTTCACCACCCGAAGTCGAATGATCGGCACACTGTGCCAATCCTTGTCGAAAGTCATAACTCATGGCTCGAAAATCCCCTCGACTTAAATCCATGTTCTGTCACTACCTTATTAACTTTAAAACGATATCGTAACAATAATTTGATAGCATTTATCGTTCTGTTCATGTGAAAGTTCAAATTTTAAAAATCATGTACACTGAAAACTGTTATTTTTGGTCTTGCCACATTCTAAAAACGTAAGTACTAGCCCTTGTAAAAAAATGCGGATCTCGATTAGAAATGTAAATAATTACATCGGCCTTTTAAATGCTGCCAATTGAGGGGGGGGGGGGGGGGATACAAGGTGTATTATTTTGACTGTAACTTTTGCTCTAATAGGAATTTTTGCCTGGGATTTAATTTAAAATTCTGATAAAAAGTCCTTTTATTTCAATTTATTAAAAAAAAACAGTTTTTTGAACATTTAAAAGGTATATGACCCCTGAAATGTCAGTATTGCGCTCTAGATAGCAGTATTTTTAAGCTTTTCATCCATTATGCTCAAAGCATTATGATATTTTTGAGCTTTTCACCCATTATGCTCAAAGCATTATGGTATTTTTGAGCTTTTTACCCATTATGCTCAAAGCATTATGGTATTTTTGAGCTTTTCACCCATTATGCTCAAAGCATTATGGTATTTTTGAGCTTTTCACCCATTATGCTCAAAGCATTATGGTATTTTTGAGCTCTTCACCCGTTATGCTCAAAGCATTATGGTATTTTTGAGCTCTTCACCCATTATGCTGAAAGCATTATGGTATTTTTAAGCTTTTCATCCATTATTCTCAAAATATTATGGTATTTTTGAGCTTTTCACCTATTATGCTCAAAGCATTATGGTATTTTTGAGCTCTTCATCCATTATGCTCAAAGCATTATGGTATTTTTGAGCTTTTCACCCATTATGCTCAAAGCATTATGGTATTTTTCAGCTCTTCATCCATTATGCTCAAAGCATTATGGTATTTTAAGCTCTTCATCCATTATGTTCAAAGCATTATGGTATTTTTAAGCTCTTCATCCATTATGCTCAAAACATTATGGTATTTTTAAGCTCTTCATCCATTATGCTCAAAGCATTATGGTATTTTTAAGCTCTTCATCCATTATGCTCAAAGCATTATGGTATTTTTAAGCTCTTCATCCATTATGCTCAAAGCATTATGGTATTTTTGAGCTTTTCATCCTTGTTAGAGAGAATGAGCGTAACTTCATATTCTTGTCCTTCCTTCTGACTGTTAAAATAGATTCATTGATTCTTTGGCTTCTCGGGAATAAAATCCGAATCACGATTGACGTCTTTAGACTAATAAGTGATTTCACCATGACATTCATTCTGCATAACTATGTATTTCTTGTTTTGAATCGCTGATTTATATAGAGCCTTCACCCATTTTTATGCATGTCATCCCACAGAAACTCCCAAATAAACACGTGTCACCCAATATCGAAACCAAACGCCGCAGATGTGTTATTTGCTTTTGTGTTCCCCTGCTGTGCTGAAATCAGCTGAGCATCTGGCAATGGAGAGATCTATAGACGCGAAAGCCGTAATTAATGTGTTGCAACGGGAAGACGGGAATTTCCGATACTGTTTTATATAGCAGGAAAAAAGGAGGCATTGGAGAAGTCATTTTTTGTTCCAGGACCAGGGTGTGGAGCGTCCAGAGTTTTAATTCCAGGTATTTTAACTTTTTAACCCTCTCATTCTGAGCAGTGTTGTCTACACACCAGATACATTAAAAAAGCACTGATATATAAAACATTCCATTAAAAAGAACAGGTTCCCACGGTCCTTAGAAAGTCCCTATTTTTCATTTTAAAAGACCCTTAAAAGTACTTATTATTCTTCAAAGATCCTTATGTACTTTTTATTTTCTCAAAGGTTCTTAAAAATTCCCCATTTTTCCTGTAAAAGTCTTTTTTCCCGCGTGAAAAATTGACGATTTCAGCAAAAATCGGCATTCTTTTTCCTTTTAGAAATAAACAATTTCAGAATTAAAGTATTTTTTAAAATGAATGCAGTAACCAAATAGAGCAGATCTTCGCCAGCTACTGGTTTTCACTATAATGTATACTCTTGATTTCTGTTTTTGTTACATTTGATCAATTAATTAATTGTTTAAGGGGACGGTGGACGTTGAATTTTTTTTTATTTATTTATTGACTTAGAAACATGAAAATTTGTATAAATATTCTTCTTAACATTATTATATAAAATACCATTCAATTTTGTTATAATTTTGTATTTTTTTTTTAATTTAATTTTTTTTAACTAAAATTTGAAAATGCTCCTTGCGTGCCATTTGTTCACATTTTTGATTCATCTTACATTATGATAACTCAAAAACGCATTATGAACACATTTGGGTATTCATTTTTAAATCCCTTAGAAAGTTGATTTTTTAAAAATATTTTTCTGCATTAAAACTTAATTTTCATCATTTAATTGGGTTATTATTCGCTTTTAATTACTTTAATAAAGTTCAATTATAAAATGCATACCCAGTTTCATTAAAAAGTATGAAAGGTGTCTTCTTACCAAATTTCATGCATCTCAAACAAAAATTAAGACGCATGGAGCATTTTAAAAATGTAAAACCTTTAAAAATTCCGTTTCGAAAAAAATGCATTTAACCTTTTGCTTACGGGTTGAACAGCGTCCATCCCAAACGAAATGACCTCCCAAAAAGACAGGTATTTGACATACCCTATCCCAAACAGTTCGACTCCCCCCTTTGCAGACATTGGCGTCCACGGAAATCGCCGGCAGAAACATTGCACCTGCTGCAGCAGGTGCAATGTTGCATGCAGATTAAAGACCATGGTGAGGGCGACCTGGGGGTTTAGCATGCAACCTGCTGTATGTTTGGGTCTTCCTGTATGTTTAGGTAAATGCTCAAAATCAATGACATTTTCTTCTATAAGTTTTTTTTTAAATAATTAATTACCATGATGAACATTTTAATAGAAAACGCTATGAGAATTTCATAAATTGCATGTTTTTTATTGTTTTTGTGGTACGAAATCTTGCATGAACCGCGTTAAAATATGCTTGTGTAAATGCATTTTGAGTCCTTACAAAAGTCATTAACATTTCCTTATTTTTTGCTACTTGTAAAAAGTGGAAACCTGAAAAACATTGACTGATATAAATTCAAATTTATAGGACCACAAATCAACTCATATATACACATTCACACATGTAACACTATTATTACCAGTAGAGATGTTGTGATTATTTGCATCATTTTTAGCCTGTTGTTTTCATTTTCCATAAGAAATCCTTATGTGATTCCAAAGTTTTATTCTCCTAAATTCAGTAAAATACGAACTACATGTTTCATGAAAAGTCTGCCAACCACTCTGACCTGAGCTTTTGTTTATATGGTGCTTTGACTTTTCGCGAATATCGCGTAACTATGGGTAAATGATGCAGGCTGAATATTTGTTGCTTAGGTTTAAATTTAAAATACTTTAATTATTAAAAACTAAATTTAGAGAAAATGTCTTGTCAAAAATAATCTCTGCAAAAACCGCGGAAAACCAGAGCCTCCATAGAGAGCCGAGAGCCTCCATATTTGTCACACACCGATGTCTTATAATTTTCCCCGTCAACAACGAAAACCACCAGATTTAGCGGGAACCACTAACGTTGGCAACACTGATTCTGAGTGTGAAAGTTATCTCGCGTGAAGATAGCATAAATTGTAATTTTTTCATGTACCAGCTTTTTGACTATCGGTATTTTCTTACTACCTAGTCAGTTAGGGTTTCCAAATCCAAAGGGAAAACATGCTCTCTATTTCGGCATTGAAAGCTAGCCTCCATAGCTATCCTATTTAGAAACTGTTATTTCTTCCCTCCTTTCCCAATGCCAAAACAAATACAAAATCTTTTGAGATATAAAATAAAATAAATTTGTCGTACGAATACGGCTTGTCAGATGGAAATGAAGAGAGAAGTTTTATAATTGCCTAAATGTTCCTGAAACATCTAAAACCTAAAAATGTCTAAAGAAACTATATGTGATATATTAAAATGCTTAATCGTCTAAATATCTGATCCTGGTCACGGCACCAAATTTGTTGAGTGGGAGAGGAGAACTAAAATCTATTGAAAACCTAAAATGCCTATAACTGTTAAATTGCCTATAACTATTAAAGTACGTATAAAATGCCTATAACTATCAAAGTACCTATATAAGCTTAAAATATTACCAGGAATTTCTAATGCAAAAAATGATTTCTTACTAAAGTAGTATAAATCTTAAAATGGAACACAGAACTCTAAATGGAATACAAATAAATACATAAGTTTAATTTTCAAAGGCTAATAAGTTTCACTTCTTAAATAATTTACACCTCATTCATAAATTATAACATGCCGAAAGTACAGTTGTCCAATTAGGATTGCTATTATAAAGAGTTGAAGTTAACAAGATTAAAGAATAAAATTAAGATATATTATAATTTTAGAACAATTTGCCAAAACTAGAATTTTGAATGAAAAGGAATATATTTGGCTCTTGTTACAGATATTATTTTTCAAAGTTCGAATTCCAGTGCGGTATAGGTATTTCAGTTTTTCACCCTCTTATTCTGAGTCAAAAGTCATCTCTCGTGAATATAACACAGAATAAAATTATAATTTTCTCATGTACTATAGCCATTTGCCACCCACCAGACTTCATTTTCTTACTGGCCTATCCTTAACATTTTCTTACTAATCATTCCCATATCCAAAAGGAAGACATGTCCTTCATTTCAACTTTAAAAGCTATCTCATCCGTATTTCCCTCCTTTTCCAATACAAAAAGTGTTTGAGATATAAAGTAAAAAAAATATGATATGAGCAGCACATGACTTTCCTTATATAATACAATGGATTTACTAGTTTTACAATAAAAAAATAATGTATAAGATCCACGGCGCTGTGTTTTTATCGTTGAATTGTACAATGGGCGATTTTCAGGATGACAACATGTAAAACTATTTCCAAGTACTCAGTTAACTTGTACTTCCCGCAACTAAACAATCATCAATATTGATAGTATCCTCAATAAGCGATATAGTCAATATATTAAAATACTTTAACAATTACTTCATCTAGTCGTCATTTTCATTGATTTAGCGTCATTTTTATCAATTTGGTGACATTTTCGTTAATTTGGCAATATTTAAAAAAGTCGCCAAGTTGGCGACATTCCGCCAAAATCTCTCCAAGCATTAGGAACGGAGAAATAAGTGATACTTGTAGTAAATAAATGAAAATTGGTGTTCAAATACAAAAATATTACCTAAAGTATCTTTTCTCATGAATGAAACTAGCTAGATCCACGAGAATGATGTCACCCAATTTATCGCATGATATTACTTATGAAAAGTGAATATATTTCACAATAGGTAATATTTTTTTGTTAAATTTTATATGATTTTTTGATAATTGTTTTGAAAAATGTGCAATATCTCGAGAACGGTTCATGCTAGCGTTCTAAAATTTATGTCAATCGTTTTCTAATGAAAAATTACATAAGAAATGGCTATTTACCTAACTTTATTAAAGGTTTTATTTTTTTTTTTATGATTTTTTCAAAATTTCACTAAAATTTATGGGGGGGGGGGGGGGGAGTCTGAACATCCGATTGCGTATAAAAAGAATAGGCTTCCAGTATTCATGGATTGTAATTTTTGTACCAATTTTTTTTCGAATCGCTCCATTCGTTCGTCAGTTATCGTTTCCATAGACTCACTGACACACACACACACAGACATCATCTCAAAAACGTCTGATTCGTGTTCAGGGATGCTTGAAACGTGCTCTCCCGTCGAAAACTCGAATTCGAATTTTCGACCCCGTCACAATACTTTCCTTATGTATTATATGTATATAAGGAAAGTAATAAATTGACGACACGTCCACACTTAAATAGCTTGGCTTGAAAGTACTAAAATATAAACGTTTTATTTTCACAAATGAGGATTTAAAAAGACACAAGAGATAAAAAAGCCTTAGCGCTACAGCGGCTTCAAAGGAATTTTTCGTCAAACAGGGGTGTAAAACTTCCATTGAGAACAACAGTTTGAGATAAAGCAGTAAAAAGTGTTTTGATTTTAATGTCACGGTAATATTCGGACAATATAATACTAATAGTCTCTTTAGTCAGGACATGACTTAACAGTAGATGGGGCCCCAGATACTAATTGCATTTGGGGGGGCCCCTTCTGAACATTTTAATATTTGCCTACACGGTCAATAGTAAATAAATGTGTAGAGCAAGTGGCATTATGGGAATCTGTGTTATACAACATTGATTTTTCTGAGATATTGAATAATTTTGTTAAAAAAATTTTTCATATCACTGATATTCTTATTTTTAAAATTTTTGGAAGTTTTAGGCCATTATGGCCCAGGGCCACGGCGGCTCGTGCTTAAGTCAGGCCTTATAGTGCTACCAATATAAAATGTATAAATGTTATGCCAGGTAATGGAGACTGGCCTGATTTAAAGAATTGCACATCTAAATTTGTCAGTGCGTATATGACTGGAAATCTGATGTGGGCAGCACATGTCTTTCCTTATACATGTATAATGCAATGAATTCACTCCTCTTACAGTAAAAAAAGAAAAAAATCTGATGTGGGCAGCACATGACTTTCCTTATATAATGCAATGAATTTACTACTTTTACAGTAAAAAAAATAGATTATTTTTATAGTAGTTATTTGTATTCTTTCCAAGATATTGAATTTTCGTCAATGAGTCATCATTTTCCATGTCGTCTTCATTAATGAGTTGTCATTGATTTAACGTCATTTTTATCCATTTGGAGAGTTTTTCGTTAATTTAGCAACATATTTAAAAAAGTCGCCAAGTTGACGACATTCCACCAAATTCGTCGCCAAAATCTCGCCAAGCGTTATGAACGAAGAAATAAGTTATTCTTACAGCAGATAAATGACTATTGGCGTTCAAATACAAAAGTATTACTCAAAGTATCTTTTTTCATGAATGGAACGAGCTAGATCCACGAGAATGATGTCACCCAATTTATCGCATGGTATTGCATATGAAAAGTGAACATGTTTCTCAATAGGAACTATATTTTTTCTATTTTATATGACCTTTTGATAATTTTTTTGAAAAATGTGCAATATCTCGAGAAAGGTTCATGTTAGCGTTCTAAAATTTATGCCAATCGTTTTCTAATGAAAAATTACATAAAAAATGTCTATTTGCGTAACTTTATTAGCGATTTTGATTTTTTGACGATTTTTTCAAAATTTCACTCGAAAATGTAGGGGGGTTCTGAACATTCGATTGCGTATAAAAACAATAGGCTTCCAGTGTTTACGAATTGTGATTTTTGTACCAAATTTCGTTCGAATCGGTCCATTCGTTCGTCAGTTATCGTCTCCACAGACTCACACGCGCGCACACACACACTTTCACACACACACACACACACACACACAGACATCACTTCAAAAATGTTTGATTCGTGATCAGGGATGCTTGAAACGTGCTCTCTCGTCGAAAACTCGATTTCGAATTTTCGACCCTGTCACAATACTTTCCTTATACATTATGTATATAAGGAAAGTAATAATGTATAAGATCCACTGTGCTGTGTTTTTATCGAATTGTACATTGGGCGATTTTTAGGATGACAACATGTAAAACTATTTCCAAATACTCAATTAACTTATACTTCGCGCAACTCTAAACAATCACCAATATTGATAGCATCCTCAATAAGCGATAGCATATTGATAGCATCCTCAATAGAGTCCATATATTAAAATACTTTAATAATTGTTTCATCATTTAGTCGTCATTTTCATTAATTTAGCTTCAATTTTATCAATTTGGTGACATTTTCGTTAATTTGGCAACATTTAAAAAGTCCCCAAGTTGGCGACATTCCACCAAATTCGTCGCCAAGCGTTATGGATGGTGAAATAAGTTATTCTTGTAGCAGTTAACTGGCTATTGGCGTCCAAATACAAAAGTATTACCTAAAATATCTTTTCTCAGGAATGGAATTAGCTAGATCCACGAGAATGATGTCACCCAATTTATCGCATGATATGACTTATCAAAAGTGAATATATTTCAACAATAGGTAATATTTGTTTTTAATTTTATGATTTTTTGATAAGTTTTTTGAAAAACGTACAATATCTCGAAAATGGTTCATGCTAGCGTTCTAAAATTTGTTTTAATCGTTTTCTAATGAAAAATTACATAAGAAATGACTATTTACGTAACTTTAGTAAAGGTTTTTATTTTTTGATGATTTTTTCAAAATTTCACTCGAAAATTCAGGGGGGTTCTGAACATGCAATTGCGTATAAAAACAATAGGCTTCCAGTATTTATGGATTGTAATTTTTGTACCAAATTTCGTTCGAATCGGTCCATTCGTTCCTCAGTTATCATCTCCACAGACTCACTGACACACACACACACACACACAGACATCATCTCAAAAACGTCTGATTCGTTTTCAGGGATGTTTGAAACGTGCTTTCCCGTCGAAAACTCGAATTCGAATTTTCGACCCCGTCACAATACTTTCCTTATACATTATATGTATATAAGGAAAGTAAAAATGGAAATAACGGTGGAATGAGCAGGTTTAACTTTTTGCTTACGGGTGGGATAGCGTCAATCCCAAATGAAGAACCTCTAAAAAAGACAGGTATTTGACATACCCTATTCCAAACAGTTCGATGCTCTTTGGACGCCAATGCCTGCGAAGGGGGATCGAACTGGTTGGGATAGGGCTTGTCAGATACCTGTCTTTTTTAGAGGTTCTTCGTTTGGGATTGCCGCTGTCCCACCCGTAAGCAAAATGTTAAAATTAAATTCATGACAGAACTAAACCAAAGGGTGATTTTTTTTAGGATTACAAGGATCACTAGATCTCACTGGTAATTTAACAGAGGATGCGGTTAGAGCGGGATTGGGGAAAATGAATTTTGAACGATTGCAGGAATATATTACTTTCCTTATATACATAATGTATAAGGAAAGTATTGTGACGGGGTCGAAAATTCGAATTCGAGTTTTCGACGGGAGAGCACGTTTCAAGCATCCCTGATCACGAATCAAACATTTTTGAAGTGATGTGTGTGTGTGTGTGTGTGTGGACGGACACGATAACTGACGAACAAATGGACCGATTCGAACGAAATTTGGTACAAAAATCGCAATCCGTAAACACTGGAAGCCTATTGTTTTTATACGCAATCGAATGTTCAGAACCCCCCCTAAATTTTTGAGTGAAATTTTGCAAAAATCGTCAAGAAATCAAAACCGCTAATAAAGTTACGCAAATAGACATTTCTTATGGAAATTTTCATTAGAAAACGATTGACATGAATTTTAGGATAACTTACTAACATGAACCGTTTTCGAGATATTGCACATTTTTCAAACAAATTATCAAAATGTTATATAAAATAAAAAAAAAAATATTTCCTATTGAGAAACATGTTCACTTTTCATATGTAATACCATGCGATAAATTGAGTGACATCATTCTCGGGAATCTAGCTCGTTCCATTCCTGAAAAAAGATACTTTGAGTAATACTTTTGTATTTGAACGCAATAGTCATTTATCTGCTGTAAGGATAACTTATTTCTCCGCCCGTAACGCTTGGCGAGATTTTGGCGACGAATTTGGCGGAATGTCACCAACTTGGCGACATTTTTAATTGTTGCCAAATTAACAAAAATCTCGCCAAATTGATAAAAATGACTCTCAATCAATGAAAATAACGACTAATTGAAGAAAATTCAATATCTTGGAAAGAATATAAGTATCTACTATAAGAATAACAATTTTTTTAACTGTAAAAGTAGTAAATTCATTGTATTATATAAGGAAAGTCATGTGTTGTCAACATCAGATTTTTTTATAAAGTTATTATACGAATAGGTATCTTCATACCCTCCTTAGACGGAAGGTAAAATAGATTTCATCCGATAAACATTTGATCGAAATACAAACATTAAATGCTCTATTAAAATAGACAACAAAAGTAGCATTTTTAGAGGAATTTGATGGGATGAATTGGCAGGAATATGACTTAGAAAAAGTAGATTTGTGATAAACAGTAGTAAAAAAAACCCCAAAAATAAAAACCGTTAGTGCGCGAGAAACAATAACATTGGGAAAAGTCAGAGACCGCCACTTTCACACTTTCATGTTCAATAGTAAAATTAATAAATGAATCGAAATCATTAACAGCAGCAAAAAAAAAAGTTTGAGATCGTCAAGACTATAATTCCAAATGATGAAAACATTTATGAAAAAGCTTTGAGTAAAAATCCTAACCTCTTTGTATAGAGTGGATATTTCATTTTTACTTTCCTTATATACATAATTAATGTATAAGGAAAGTATGGTGACGGGGTCGAAAATTCGAATTCGAGTTTTCGATGGGAGAGCACGTTTCAAGCATCCCTGATCACAAATCAAACATTTTTGAGGTGGTGTGTGTGTGTGTGTGGAGGTGGAGACGATATTTCACGAACGAATAGAGCGATTCGAACGAAATTTGGTTCAAAAATCACAATCCGTGAATACTGGAAGCCTATTGTTTTTAAACGTAATCCAATGTTCAGAACCCCTTAAATTTTCGAGTGAAATTTTGAAAAAATCATCAAAAAATTAAAACCTTTAATAAAGTTACGCAAATAGACATTTCTTTTGTAATTTTTCCTTAGAAAACGATGTGTGTGTGCAAACAACATTAAAACGCTAGCATGAACCGTTCTCGAGATATTGCATATTTTTCAAATGCACCGTTAACCTTGACCGCACCGCACCGTTAACCGTGACTTTTGCGCGTAGCGGAGGTGCGTGATCAACAGCTACTTCAGGAACTACACCGTTAGCTATGGTTTGCACGTGTAACGGAGGTTCGCGAGCGACAGCAATTTCATGAACTGTGCCGTCAGCCGTGAGTTTTGCGCGTAGCGCAGGTGTGCGATTAACACCTACTTCATGAACTATTCCGTAAGCCGTGATTTTCGCACGGAGCGGAGGTGTGCGATCAACACCTACTTCATGAACTATCCCGTTAGCCGTGACTTTCGCACGTAGCGGAGGTGTGCCGATCAACACCTACTTCATGAACTATCCCGTTAGCCGTGATTTTCGCACGTAGTGGAGGTGTGCGGTCAACACCTTTATGAACTGTCCCGTTAACCGTGACTTTTGTGCGCATAGTGGAGCGATTGACAGCTACTTCATGAACTGCGTCGTTAGTCATGACTCGCGCGCGTAGCTCAGGTGTGCGACAAACAACTACGTCATGACTGCAGTTAGCCGTGTCATACACGCGTAGCAGAGGTTAATTACCGAAAGTTATTTCATGACCTGCACCGTTAGCAATGACTTGCGCGCGTAGCGGGGCTACTTGATCAACACCTACTTTATGAACTGTGCTGTTAGTCGTGACTTGCGAGCGTGATCGACAGCTACTGCAAAAAATCTATTAAAAGTTAAACAGTTTTTTCAAACAACAAGGCTGGTCGCCGGAAGCGGTTAGTAAATAACATGAGCCAAATACGTTCTTCCATATTTCATCAAACCGGCAAAGTTCGAATCTACTTAAAAGGTCTAATCTACATAACTTTTGTTTCCCCCTTCAATCCTCCTGTGTTTTGAGACTTAACACAACAAGCTCATACATGTTCCTGCAAATGACGGCGCAATAATAATAAAAATAAATTCTAAAAAAATTCGCGATCTGTTGGAAGAGGGAATGCATTTGTTTGTTTCTTTAAATGGAGGAATGACGTAGATGTTTATCCGTTTTTCTTTGGCAGTAGATCACGGGTTTATCTTATTATTATTTGGGGGACGGGGAAGGTGATAACACGCGGTCGAAAACTTCGCAGGAAGCTCTGCATTCTTTGCGTTTGAAGGCACTTCTTATATTTCTTATGTTTTACAATGCACCGATCCAGATGGTTATTGCATAAACCGATTCTCACACCCACGAGGACCGCTCGCAACCGATTCTCAACCTTAATTATAGTCGGAATTTGCGGTCTGCCACGTGCTTCGAGCTTTTGGGCAGTTTCCATTATTTAAAGTTAAAGAAATAATGCAGTAATTCTTATACAACTCATTCTACATCTTTTGGTATTTACATTCTCCATAAGTGAAAATTAGGCTTCGTTGTATAGACATTATCAAAGTTGGATGATCATTTAAACTCAAATATATTATAATTGCGTTGTTTCAGTATGTAGATGCACAGAATTTAAGCAAAAATAGAGCGGTTTAGGGACGGATACAACACTCAATATGAATTAAAAAGAACTTTAAAAATCACGATTTTGAGACAATGTGGATGCCGTATTTTTTTATTTTGAAGTGGGTCACGCGATTTCTTCATATAATGGTCACGTTATCGCTTCATATAAAAGGTGTAATTATTATTTTAATTTTTATTTAAAAAAACTGCTGAATATATTTTGCTGAAATTTTTTTTATATATTTTATGGGATAATTTGTATATTTTCTAAACCTTTCGAAGCAATTTGTAAATTTTAAATCCGCTTAAAAAAATGTTTGAAAAATTAGGTCCCATAGGGTTCAATGTATTTCATTTTTTCAACCCGTGTTCAATCCAAAACTAATTGGGTAATATTATTCATTTATATTCCCATAGGTCCCACAGGCCACAGACCGTCTGAACAACATACTGAAATTTCATTTTGATAAAGTCATTTTTACGGCAGTTATCGTGCTGACAGACAGACAGATTGAACAAAGTCATAAACACTTTTCAACTATGTTGTCAAGTGTTAAAAAGAGAAAGGAAACATACTGAAAAGCATTAACACAAGCAATCAAACAGTTTTGTTGAAATAAAACCTGCATTTAAAAATAATATTCCCAATAGTTCAGTCACACAGCTTCAAAATCACCTCAACGGGATGGATGTTGCTGTTTGAGGTCAATAAGGTTTGACGAGGAAAAAATCTTAGGCAATACTAGGTGCATGACTCTGGAATCCATTCAATTTTTAGCTTTCGCCTTTATACTGACAACAGTTGAAAATCCAGATTCATAGAGATAGTTTGTTGAAAATGGAATTAAAGCTGAAAGAGCTTTTCCAAAGCAGGGTACGCAGACCATTTGAGCGCACTAATGCAACTGTCTGCAACTTCCATGACGCCGGGCCGCACACAAGGAGGGAACGGGCACCACTAGAGTGTAAGGGGTCTGGACCGTCAATATTTTCTTTTTGGAGCTGGAGAAAACATGAAAAATTCACAAAAAAACCCCAGAAAATTAATTTGGAGGTGACCTGCGATAAACGTTTGTAGCGGGGCCCACAATTTCTGTGGCCAGCCTTGCACGACATGTAGTGGCATCTTGTGGAACTATTTTAAGTATGTTGTCCAACTAACCTTCATCATCCAATATCTGTGTATGAAATATCTGTATAAGGCCCCCGGGAATTATAGAATTTTGTGTATATACAATTTGTACTTAATGTACAAATAATACAATTTTTAGTTATGACGCATCTCGCTCCTCCCCTGGAATCGGTTCATAACTCCTCTGGGGGAGGGGCGTACCTCACAGATTAAGAACTCCCGCCTTTAATGATTATGTAAAACTGTTCTGTTACAATAATTATACATGGAAATAAAATTGAATCGTATTTTAATTTTGCTAATTATATATATATATATATATATATATATATATATATATATATATATATTAGTTAATAACTACAGTACTACAGATTCAATTTAGAACTAACATTTGTAACAACATAAGCTGGATCTACAGAGC
Organism: Amaurobius ferox; assembly: GCA_951213105.1. Lineage (NCBI taxonomy): Eukaryota > Metazoa > Arthropoda > Arachnida > Araneae > Amaurobiidae > Amaurobius > Amaurobius ferox. Next base: position 67,432,305 of record OX578152.1, read on the forward strand.
TTCTATCCAATTTCATATTTTCGGACTGTATCTTTTCTCTTATTTCGTTATTTTGCAATTTTAATATTTTGAGCCTCCGGATTTTGATAATCCTTTGTTGCTTGAACTTGATTTGTATGCATCGCTCTTTAATGTTGATAAATTCATGTGTATTGATATTTAAATTTAAGATCATTTTGTCTTTTATGGTAGCATTGTTTTCCTATTGTCTGTTATTTCATTTCATATCATCTTTACTTAATTTTCCTCCATATTGTTTCTGAACCAGGGTATGACACTGATCATGTTTTAAATTAGTCTAACTATTTTTATTTTTATTTTATTTTTAATTTTATCTCTTTTATATAATATATATATATATATATATAATTCTAGTTTTTTACATTATAATATGTATATCTACACAGAATTTTGTAACGATATTTGCTTTCGTTCTTAATTTATTCTAGACTTGTAAAAAACGCCTTACGGCTAAAACTCTTTAATTTGATTTGTGTTCTGTAGTTCTTTATTTTGTGCGTCATGGAATTGGCTAAAAGGCGGAACTCCCAAACAGCAGTAAAACGAGATATTAACTTCTTTTGTAACGGCATTACGTTAGACTCCTACACTTTACGACTTCGATGTTTCGTAATAATCGCTGTGCTTAAGTAAGTGAGCTGTCGTTTATAGAATTCTTTGCAAAGAAAGGGGGAGCAGTGGTTAAAATGTTGCCTTGTGCTGGATTTGAAATATTATACCATGGTAAATAGGTTTTTATAATTCGTATTTAATGTATTAAAAGGTTGTTATTCTGTTAATATTTTAATTTTACTCTCTCATATTATTGTATACAGAAGCGAGAAAAATACAAGTTTTAGGATCCGCACTTTGAAACGAGAATTTTTTCTCTCTCTTATATTTTCATGTCGTATAATACAATTGTGCGGCTAGAAATTTTGCACTAGTTATTTTCTCATATTATGTAATGTAGTACAGAGAAAGTATTGTTTTCACAAAAATCGAGATTTTGTTGCCAGTATATATTTTTAAGACCTAGACACGTTTTGACTATTTTTGTAGGGATGCCCGCTTGCCTGTTTGTCTTTTATTTCTTGTGTATACTATTGCGGCCACAAATATTAATGAATTTTCACGAAACCTTATATCCGGCTTTGTTATAAAAAAAAAAAATCTAGAACTAGACAGAATTTTTACTTTCCTTATATACAATAATGTATAAGTATTGTGACGGGGTCGAAAATTCGATTTCTAGTTTTCGACGGAAGAGCCCGGTTCAAGCATCCCTGATCACGAATCGAACATTTTTGAAGTGATGTGTGTGTGTGTCAGTGAGTCTATGGAGACGATAACTGACGAACGAATGGACCGATTCGAACGAAATTTGGTACAAAAATCACATTCCGTAAACACTGGAAGCCTATTGTTTTTATACGCAATCGAATATTCAGAACCCCCCTAAATTTTCGAGTGAAATTTTGAAAAAATCGTCAAAAAATCAAAACCTCTAATGAATTTACGCAAATAGACATTTCTTATGTAATTTTTCATTAGAAAACGATTAACATAAATTTTAGAACGCTAACATGAACCGTTCTCGAGATATTGCACATTTAAAAAAAATATCAAAAAATCAAATAAATAAAATATTTCCTATTGAGAAACATGTTCACTTTTCATATGTAATACCATGCGATAAATTGGGTGACATCATTCTCGTGGATCTAGCTCGTTCCATTCATGAAAAATATACTTTGTGTTATACTTTTGTATTTGAACACCAATAGTCATTTATCTGCTGGAATAACTTATTTCTCCGTCCATAACGCTTGTCGAGATTTTGGCGACGAATTTGGTGGAATGTCGCCAACTTGGCGACTTTTTTAAATGTTGCTAAATTAACGAAAAACTCGCCAAATGGATAAAAATGACGCTAAATCAATGAAAATGACGACTCATTGACGAAAATTCAATATCTTGGAAAGAATATAAATTTACTATAAAAATAATCTATTTTTTTTTTACTGTAAAAGTAGTAAATTCATTGCATTATATAAGGAAAGTCATGTGCTGCCCACATCAGATTTTTTTTAATTCGAGTGAAAACTTTGAAATTGCTTTTAAAATTTTATATTTTTACTTTCTCTACTATGTAATATAGTATAAAGTATTGTTTTCATGAAAAATCTTCAAATTCGAGATTTCGATGCCAGTATATGTTTTAGGACCTCCTGAACACGTTTTGACTATTTTTAGAGTAATGTCCGTCTGTGATCGTGTTTTTGTGTACATGGTAGCTGCCGCAAATGTTAACAGATTTTTACGAAACTTTATATATATGGCTTTGTTATTGAAAAATCTAGAACCAGATAGAATTTTTTTTTCAATTCGATCGAAACGTTCGAAGTTTATTCGAAAATTTATTTTTTTTTAGCATGGCAGTATAGGACACAATTTGACATAATCCTGCATAAAAGAGGTTATGTAGGGCTCAATGATCACAAGACTTTATAATATCAATCATTGTTGTGAAAAAAAAAAGCTGCGATACAATCTTTGTGTTCGTGATGTCATCGGGAGGGGGTGGGAGTTGCCCCCCGGGGGTACATTGTCAAGTATGGTATTAATTGAAAGTTTTTTCAAGCCATTTAAGGTAAAGTGTAACATGTTACAATTGTAATCATTTGGACCAACAATACAGATTTTTTAATTTTTTTTTTTGAGTGGTGGGTGGGTGGAAATACAAGCTACTTAAAATTTACTTTAAGAGCCCATTTCTTCATCCTTCCTTCTCTGTAACGTTTGGCAACAAATTTAGCGGGTTATGGCTAACTTGGCAACTTTTTTAATGTTGCAAAATTGTTGTTGCCGAATCTATAAAAATATTGCCAAAGCGATAAAAAAAAAAATGCCGCCAAATTGATAAAAATGACGCTAAATCAATTAAATGTTGGGAGATAGTACTATAACGATATTTCGGTAGCATTTGCCAGTCAATTCAATCCACTTGGATACAAATTTGGCGACTTTTTTAAATACTGACAAATATATGAAAATGTCTCCAAATTGATATACTGGCCCTAACTTTATAAAAATGACGCATAATTGATGAAAATTCAATATTTTGCAAGACTTCCTTGATAATCAAAGTAGCTTTGTGGGAATTATTAATTTAATATTTTAATAACCCAGTTCCCCATCCCTCCGTCCATGACATGTGGTGGAAAGTTTGGCGAGCTGTCACCAATTTGGCGAATTTTTTTAGATGTTGCCGAATTGAAAAAAAATATCGTCACATTGATAAACATGACGCTAAATAAATGAAATTAATTGTGTTTTGTTAAGAGACAGTATTATAATGATGTATCAATTGCGTTTGCCCGTTGGTCTAATCGTATCTGGAAAAATCTTTATTTCAAATGATCACAATTATAGCATGTTACCTGGTACAGTTGTAAAATTTGAAAAAAATAATCACAAAATGGATTCTGGTATGAGAAAGTCGAGTTGAGCCACTCTTTAGTTAATTTTAATATGTCACCATATGGCAAAATTTGACATAATCAATGATGCTATTAGTTTGAAGTCAGCCTAAGAAGATTTTAAAACTTTCCTTTTCTCTATTTTGTTACAGGCAAACTGTTGGAGGAACCAAGGATTAGGAATCGTATCATCTGAGCGATGTACTTGCATAGAATCATGTGCTTCTCTAGCTCCATTATATGTCTGTTGATAGTCACCAGTCATGGGTCTGTTATGCCCAGTGATCACACTGAAGACAATGACGGACCAGGAACAAATTCACGAATGAACAATACTCAACATCGACATTATCATTCTGCTTCAGGTAAGTGTAATGAACTCTTGCTAATTTAGTGCAACTAGGCATCAAACATTGTGATATCACATTTTTTTTTTCTGGTACATAGCACTTGCATATCCCTCAGATTTTTAGAAGTTAACCTGACTCATGACAAGTTACGATGTGCTCTGACTTTGGTTGTCGACCCCCCCCCCTTCTGAGCACTAAATTGATTTAAATTCTTTCACTTTAATAAAATCCTATTTTTTGCAATCATTTATTCTTTTTGCTTAAAAGCATGAGTCAAATGTAAAAAACTGTAAGTGATATTAATAGCTGACTTTGGCAATAAGTCAGGTCACTTTATAAGAAAGGTCGCCTTTAATGAACTTATGTTTCTGGAAGACCCACTTAGCATCCTTTTTGCCCAACCATTATACAGACAGATTATGGTAAAGAATAAGCACCAAGTTTGCATCAGAGTGATAGAAATGATATACACACAATTCTGTTTTTACACAATAGATATATTCCTGAAGAATGCATGTAAAAAAAATTCGTGTAAAAAAATATAATGCCTATGGAAAATTAGAAGATTGGTTCCAAACCTAAAAAATTAGCAAAAATGATACAATAAACCAAATGAAAATTCTTGTTAGAATCTTATTATTTTTACTTGCTACACATTTTATTTTATAAAGATTGCACATGTAATAAAAATATATTATATTAAGTAAATTTTCATTTGAAAAGAAAAAAAATGTCACTAATTCATGAACACAAAAATTATGCCTACAGATGTTGCACCTTGTTTTGTTGCAAGACGATCTAAAATTTGAATTTTAATATCCAAGGAAATTGCTTTCTTTTTCGTTTTTGTTTCATGTGAATTATATGACATTATGTAAGGGCTATCAAAAAGTATTTCGGTTGCAATTAATAAAACAAAAGTTGATTTTCATTTTTATTAACATCAAACATCAAAAAGGTACTTTTCAGTTTTAACAAATTCAAAATGCAGATAAAATGAGAAATTCCCCACAAATAGAAATTGCGAATTCAAAGGAGCACAATTAGGAAAAATTCCTACCAATTGTGTAGTTGTGAGAAGTGTAATATGACATTTTTTCTCTTCTTAGAATTGGGGTTGATCATGTTAAATCGAAATAACTTGTATAAAAAGAGAATGAAATTATTTTTTTTTTAAATTCATGTTAAATCAAAATCATGTAAAAACAGAATTACTGTATATATGTTTCGATATAAGTACTGGGTTATAGTGAATTGAGGAGGCAAGTCAGTGACTTCCTACATGGACTTTAATTAGCACAAGGACTATTACAAGTGAAGAGCTTTTGCAACCAGACTATAATTTCTGAAGATGGCTAGTGTACTTAAAAACTTTTAGATATCTGGAAAATTTTCTATATTTCTCTTTCTTGTAAAAATAATCATGCTTTATTTCCAGGACTAACGATCTAGAATTTAGACTAATGCTAATTGAGTAAAATAAGCACACATTGAAATACCATTCACAAAATATTAACTTTTTTCTTTTTTGTAGAAACAATTAATTGTTGAATTAAATAGCTATTGTTCTTTGAGTGATTACTAAAATTTGATCAGAGTAATGAATAGATGCTCAATTTGGAATGGAGTAGTAATGTGCATCCCAAAGTTTTGAATTCTTTTCTTTCAATGATATTGTTATCAAATTAGTTGTTATTATTATATCAGATTGTCACTTAGTACACAAGCAATAAATAAAAATACCACAACATAAAATACTACAAAAATAAAATGTAAAATGCAGACGATCATTTCTAAAACATGTTTTGGGCCTTCTTATTCAGCGAGAACAAGCACTCACTGCTCCAAATCACTGTTGGATGATCAGCAATTGATTTTATCTTTCTTCTCAATACAGTAAACTTCTTTTAACACTAAAACAAATTGCTGTTTGTAAGACAAGAATTTACCACTTCCTTGTATAAAGCAGTCATATGTCAGTTAAGTGGCGACAATTGTTTCAAGGGTGTTATGCCCCCTTTTTCAGCCAAAGCAGAATAGTATGCATCCTTAGCAAAAACTGACAGTGAACTGCGAAAAGGCAAGTGGTGAGCAATTCAAAAGAGCCAGGATAAACACAGTGAAAAAAATTGCAGACAGGTGGTATCGGTGCTTGCAAATTACCCATAAATATATCATCACAGAACAATACAGGGCTCCTCTCCTGTATTGTCCTCACAAAGACAAGGGGAGCTAGCACTGAAAATGAAATCTAAACATTGATATGACAAAAAATAAGACTGCTGCTTATGAAAATACACAATTAGTACTTCCTTAAAGAAAGCAGACATATGCAAATTATGTGACAATTGTTTCAAGGGAGTTTTGATCCCTTTTCTTTTGGTCAAAACTGTATTTTTACTTAACGAAAGACTAGTAAGAACTGTAAGGTGGCAAGCAAAAAAAACAGTAGAATACATATAGCACATCCAAAGAATGGATTTATAGTGGGGATAACAGACCTTGAACAAGACCCCAGCCATAAAAATATCAACACCAAGTGAAACACACACAATCTCCACGTGAAAGAATAATAGAAAGTTGATAATTTTGCCCCTTTTATGATAACTTAAGCTTGAAATAATTCAATTTTAAAGTAGTTTTTAGACAAGTTAATGAATTCCAGTTCCTATCTATTAAAACTGTTATTCCACTTTATTGCTTGGTGTTGATATTTTTATGATTGAGATCTCATTCTAATGTCTGTTACCTGCATTACAAATCCACTTTTTAGATGTTACAAATATATGTATTCTATTGATTTTTTGACCTGCCACCTTATTGTTCTTGCTTGGCGTTTATCAAGTAAAGACACTGTTTTGATCTAATGAAGAAGAATTAAAACTCCCTTGAAACAATTGTTGTCACATAATTTGCATATGTCTGCTTTCTTTAAGGAAGTGCTTGATAAGAGATTTAAAAATCAAAAATATATATGAACCATTAAATTATTGGTAAACAATGAAAGAGTTAGAGGGAGGAAAAATAGTCAAACCTTTGTAAAGGGATCAAACCTTGAAAATGAAAATTTCTCTTCTAATTTTTCCTTTTTTGTATTTGAATTTCTATATATTTGTTATATATAAGCATTAGATCGAATTATCTGGCATTGCCCGGGTCGTAAATAAATGCCCATTACTACTCAATTACTCAATACACCAAGCACGTTATCCGCAAAGCAAAGCAAAGCAAAGCAAAAAAAAAAAAAAAACTCTACATCTGTTTAAAATTTTAATTGCTAACTTTAGAAGTTATTATCATAGAAACGTGATTTTTTCAGGTAATGCTTATACTGTTATTCTCTTATATTTAAAAATTCAAATTTCTATCAGGAAAATTCAGGATTTTAATTTTCTGAATTTTAAATCCTACTACCAAAGATAAAGCCTTCTGGGAATCCCAGTTTTGTGAGCGAGATACTTGTCTATTATTTTGCCACCATGCCTTGAATTTCGAGCCACATTTTTCTCCATGCAGTTTATGGTGATTTTTAGTGATCACAAAATAAATATGAGCCTATAAAATAACTAAACTAATTTGAAATTTAAAAAAAAATAACACCAAGATGCATCTATTTGGGCCCTGAAGTACCTGTATACCAAATTTCATGGCTGTACGACTCTTAGATGTCTCGTTACAGACTGCACAGTCCGACAGACAGACATATTCCTTTATTAAGTAAGATTATCCTGCAATGGAAGCTTATTCCAACAACTTTTGGAAACACCTCCTACAGGCAGGTTCTGTGACATTGAATTTGGCCATTGCAGCTTCGTGTAGCCTGAGCTGAATTTTTGTGATATTTGAAACCAGCTATGTGCGACTGAATTTGTCAATTACCTTAAAAGTTCACAAAATTGCGGTATATAGCAAGTTTTTTATCTGCCATTGTAGAGCTCGTCTATTCCATGCTGACGAGTGCATAATACGCACAAAGTCAGTCCATAGATGTTGTTATCTGTAATTGAAGCATATTCTAAAAATGTAAGGGTACGCACTGCTCTCAGAGAAATATGAGATTTCTTCAGAATAAGAGATAGATCAGTAACTCCATCAAAATAGGCAAGCATCTATATATATGTACGTTTTATCTCTTTAGTATTTAAATATAAATATTATAATTAAAAAAATATCAGAAACATCATTGTATTTACTTTCATTTTTCTGCATAGCACTGCTTCTTCACAAAATTGATTTTGCATAGCAATTTTGTTTATTGCTATGCATATATATCTTGTGCTTTTAAAATGTTATATTATTCTTAAATTGCTTTGTGTTTTATTATTAAAGCACTTTTTTTAGTACCCCAGCCCTGCAAAAATTTGCATAAATTATGTAGAATAGTGCAGCAAAGCATGCTCTTGATCTGCAGTGTTCCAGAGATTGAGATGGGCAGAGAGGGGTAGAATGTTTCAAATTAAATCTGATAATTTATGGATGTTTCGCTATAATAGCGACATAAAATTAAAGTTGTATAGCATTCATGCATGATTTGCATCATAATTTGCGATGTGACACTGCTTTAAATCCAACTAAATCCAACGCTGATCAGAAAATAGTTTATAATATCATCCCCTAGTTTATTTGCAGTACTCCTTTATAAAAGTACACTTCAAATTTTAGGAAAGGAATAAAAATACTTTCAAAAAATTATTTTGGGCAACCTTTGCACATGTGCATCCACATAGATGACCACACCTTTTGAAACATTGATTGAATATATGAATGCATTTAACCTCTGTAGTCGGGTTTTAAATATTGGGTAACACCGGTACTTTTACTAGTATTTTATAAATAGAAATATATATTTCCAGAAATATATTTTATGAATGGACTGGGTATGCTTAGGGAATGGATAATAGTAGAGTAACAAAGCAAATATTCAGTTCTACACCAATAGAGAAAAGTTCTAGAGGAAGATCTAAACTGAAATTGTGTGGAAAAGGATTGAGATCTCTGGTGTAAGAAATTGAAGAACAATTACATCTAGAAGAGTGGCTTGGGAGAAATTTTTTGGAAAGGTTAAGTCTCACTCTGGGGTATTGAGCTAATTATGATGATGTTTTACATGTGGCCTATGAGAAAAATCATATGTGATATTAATGTAAAACATTTTTTTGGCAACTTAAAACTTTTGCAAATATCGTTAGGTCCTTTAAACTCCTTAATTTATATTTCGATAAATGGTGGAAACTATAGATAAACTAGATGAAACTATATGAAATACTTTTATTTTTTATTTGCATTGCAAAATAATATATTGTGCTATTTTTCTTTTCTAGATCTGAAAAACATTTTAAATTCATCTAATCATCACAAAAATTTCCAAAATGATCTCTTATATAACGAAAAAGATAACGGAACGTACCATATTATTGACTCTCAAAACTCACCTCATATGTTGCGGAAACAAAGGTCAGCAGGTGATTCAAATGGTTCACCATCCTCTTCAGGTATGTGTTATAGTTATGATCGCCCTTGATGTTTATTCTTCGTTGTTGTGTTATATACAAAACAATGGAATTCTAAATGAATACTTTTTATTAGTAGTAATGCTTTCCTTTTGCAAATATCAGTCTACGTGGATATGGCATATAATACTGGCAATAGCTTCACAAGGTTTTCTGAAACCCTTGTAATGCCAGAAATCAAAAACTATTAATATTTAAGCCAACACGGAGGATAGTCGAAGTACACAGACAAGAAGTCTGCATTCCTAGCTAAAGTCGGATTAAGAAGAGGATTATGGATTGAGCTGAGATGGAAAGTCTAGACACAGAGAGAAGCACCACGTGAAATGGCTGGAGGAAAAGTACATATATAGAACTACGGTAAGGGGACCCCTCCCTTTGAGAAACCATAAAACATTGATCAAGGCTAGATTTGGAGACATCAGGAAACTCCGGTATTGTGAGGCTGCTGCCGGGAAGTGTTGGAAGTGTCTTTTACAAGATAAAAAGAGGTTCCTCCTGAATTGCCCAGAAAGACAGGTGTAGCCTGCTTTCGAATGTTGACGGGCCATGATTATCTTCAGCAGCATCTCAATAGAATAGGTGTGGCAGCTTCTGCATCCTGCCCTTTGTATGGAAGTGGTTTTATGAATGGACAACATCTCCTTATTTGTTCCAAATTGGGGGATATTTGCACTGAAGATACTTCTCCTTTTGGACTTTCGCATCTGTAGTTAACAGCAAGACGGCGTATGGCTGAATGGCCCAGGCTGGGCGTAGGATTAAAAAAAAAAAAAAACGGTAAGGGGAGAGACATTCACATTCAGACATTCGCAGTCGTACATTCATTCACCCTCATACTTACATTGCTGTAGACAGATAGTGATGCAGAGGCGAAGGGTTTAAGAGCAAGCAGTAGTTTGTTTTGAGTTAGATTTAATATAAGTGCATAGTACGATGAACTGCTTGGAGGAGAACTTCAAAATTCACATATATTGTGATTCAGATGTTGAATATGTGTGGAAGTTGCTTATGTGATGGACTCAACAAGTATGAAAAGACATAAAGGTACTGTACTTTTATTGACAATGTGCCGATATTGTTCATTAATTATTATCTTAAAAAAGGGCAACTCTAAGAGTATTTAACTTATTAACTACAACTATTAGTAGTTTGGTTTAGTACATTGCTTTGGTGGCCGCAAAACCCACCTAATTTCAGCATATTGGGATAATTAACTAATATAATATCTTAGAAATTCAAAGTAAGATCTAAGGGTAGATAGAAGGGATTTCAATTTATTCAACACACATCATCAATTTTACATCATTATTTCTAACATTACAAAAGACTATTATTTTTCTTCAGACACTTAATTAAATTAAATAGCGAGATGTAATGCCAGTCTTAGTAATAATTGGTTGGAAAACTTGGACAACGTAACATTCTAATTTTTGTTAATTTTGGAAAATTATAATATCCTCACATAGTCAATAAAAGGTCAATAAAAGTACAGTACCTTTTTGTCTTTTCATACTTGTCGAGTCCGTCGCATAAGCAACTTCCACACAATATGTAAATTTTGAAGTTCTCCTCCAGGCAGTTCATCGTACTATGCACTTATATTAAATCTAACTCAGAACAAACTACTGCTTGCTCTTAAACCTCTTGCTTCTGCATCACTATCAGTATCTGTCTCCAATAAAGTAAGTATGAGGGTGAATGAATGTAAGACTGCGAATGTCCGAATGTGAATGTCTCCCCCCCTTATCTTGGTTCTATATATGTACTTTCCCTGTGTTTGCTTAAATATTAATATTTTTTGATTACTGGCATTACAGCCCCAAACAAACTTTCATGAGAAACCCCATCTGAACAGTAAATGCAATAAAATGCCACAAATCTGAAAATTGGTAATCCAAAAAATCGATTATATGACAATTTATTTATGTTGCATTTACATGTTCAAAAAATATATACAGATTCATTACATTAGTTTTTTTCACCTTAGGTTCTGGCATAGAAATTTGAGCCCTAGATCAACAGTATTATGGGGATATTTATTTATTTATGATATAAAAATATTCCCTGACACAGACTACCTTGGAGACAGCAGTGCGGACCTGGCCTACCTCTCGGTTTACAGGTTTTAGTTCCGCATCCGTGAGGACTTACGGGCCCACATGTTTAGCGTGATCGTACTCCGCGTAAACACGGCGGCAGTTTTTTCTTTTTCCAGCGGAGGGAATCGAACCCGGGTCTACCGAGTGCAATTCCCACGCGCTAACCAGTGAGCTACCGCGCCCATGACACAGACTACCTTGTCCCAATGGATAATCCGGCCCTGGTTATACAACCATAGTTTTTCTATCTTATAATACCTAAAAGTCCATAGTTATAGCTCATGCAGGAAGAAAGAATACTAATTATGCAATTGCTTTTAAGCTGAGATCATCAAGCTCTGCTGAAATCTCAAAATACTTAAATTCAAAGAGACAGAAGTGAATACAGAGTCTACATTAAAACCACCAAATCACATACAGAGTGCACACTGTGGTGACTATAGTATCATGATCTTAGTATAACATGCTTAACTACAACTTGATAAAACAATTTTATCCAAAACATTGTAGTGATATCTGTAAACTGATACACGAATAACTAATGATGAAATGCAGAATTATATGAAATACATGAAAATGTTGGATTAGCTATAATGCACTAATGAGTTTTCAAAGAAATACAGGGGGCTCAATTAAAATAATGCACAAACATTTGAGGCCCTCTGCAAATATGAGGCCTCAAGTTGTGACTTTGTGTGGCTCTCAGGACATCCCTGAATACTGGAATCCTAAATACTGATATTCCAGTCAAATCTTGAGGGACTATAATGCCAGTATTGATATGAAAATACTGGTATTGCAGATTATTTATATTTATGAAATTGTTAGATTAAAAATTTAATTTTTCTATTATTCTTTTTTTTTTATTGGTGGTACAAATTTTGTCATACTATTGTTTTTACTAAAATTAAGCATTTATATTTCAGTATCTGTCATAGATAATGCTTATATAATGACTGATATAGATTCAGCCTAGAATTCTGGAGGAGGTAGGGGGTTACTAAAGACACTTCCTTTTCTTTTTCCATTGCTGGTAAAAAAAAAATATATATATATTTTCTTTGAAACATCTATTTCTTAAGATTGGCTATAGATAGAGCTTAGATCAGGGATGGCAGATATGATTTAGTCAGCCTACTAAAGTAAAACCAAAATTTATGTGGAGGCTTTTCGTGTGACAATCAGTGTCGAAGCATGAGGGAAATTTAGGGAAACAATGGTTACTTAAACAACCTGCTACAAAGCAACTCTCATTTTAATTATACATTAGAGGAAATAATTTATGCATTTATTAAGTTTGGTGGACGAATGGAAAGAAAGTAACTTGACAGCAGGTTGTTTTTGTAGATACTGTCTCTCCAGAATCCCTTCACACTTTGCTACTGGTGCCAATACTTATGTAGGTATATAATAATAGTTATTGAGTATATCAAAACTTTATAATAGAAAATTAGTACAGTTATCAATTAGCAAATAATGATACACATAGATATGCAAAAATATATTAGTAATACATTTTATTTAAAGTCTTTTGGTTCATGCCATTTGCAAGATTTTTTATATCAGTATGGTATGTTGCTGATTGCTAGGCAATACATGCTGTCGAATTTTCCTCTGTCAACCTGTTTCTAGTTTTCGAACTCATACGATCCAATGCAGAAAAATACTTTTGCAAAAGTTTTGAAGAGAAAATTGTTGAAAATTAAATATTGGTAATTTTTAATGAAAATAAAGCATTTGGCATACTATTCTACATTTCTAATATTGTGTTTTCAATATGATATTCTGATTTTTCATCTTTTTTTAATTTATCCATGCCATGGTTAAAAATAACAGGTTTTGATTGGGCATGTTTTGTAGACAGTGAAAGTGATTGTTGTTGTTTGAAATATAGATGTATATTACTATAGTTCAATGGAAAATAATAAATTATTAAATATATTAGTTTCTTGATATCTAAGTAAACTGTTTTCTACTAACTAAAAAAAGATGTGATGTTTATCTACACATTCAACTTACCATCTGTAATCATATTTTAACTTTTCCTATGCTTGCATAGTATATTATGGGTATTGGTATTACAAAATTCAAGTTTTTGATGAATTAAAATATTTGGATATTTTGGTTTCCTATAACACAGCGTAACTCCATTTACAATGATTCATACTCCCATTGCAGATACCAGCACCTGTGGACTAGTTTTGAGCTTTTCAGTTCTTTTTAGCAGGATTAGCCAATACTGGCAAGGGCAACAAGAAAATATTTTGCAAACCTTTATGGAGACTGACATATTCAGTCTTTTTTTTTTTTTTTTTATCCTAAGCCCGTCTCCGACCTCTTGGTCATAAGTCGACGAGCAGCCCAGTACAAAGAAGAATGATAAAAATAGTCACTAAAAGCCCTGTCAGTAACACATAAAGGAAAACAGTCAAGAACAGCAGGACATATGTTGAGGTGCTCTCCAGTCATGGGAATGCCATGGTCGTAAAGAGGGCAGACATCTGTATCTGTCAGTCCCATTCGATACAGGTGGCTCTGTGAATAATCATGACCCGTGGCAAGTCTAAAGCAAGCCACACCAACTGCTCTATGCAAGGAACTGGGTATTCTTGCCGACTTATTTAACAGGGAGTTCCACTTTTTCCCAGAAGCTCTCTCCCTATACAGACTAAAACGGTTAGTTTTATTAGAGAAAGATATATATCGTTTTATATGCCACACAGGCCAGGCAAGGAAGGATCCGGTTGCATCATTTGAGATCCATTCTTAGCCAATAAATCTGCCCGCTTATTTCCATATATCGCGCAGTGGCTTGGAATCCACTGCAGGACAATGCGGTTCTTGATGTTCAGCAGCTTATCTATTTTTTCCACACAATTCTTGGAAATCTCACATTCCCAGAGATTGAAAGTTGTTAAGGTCATAATTGCCGCCCTGGAATCAAAACAAAAAAGACTATATTTTCCTTTTCACACTGCTCCATTTTGTCTAAGGCTAAAGAAATGGCGGCTATTTCACCATCAAAGTTGTCAAAGTGTTTTCCAATGGCACAAGACAATGTAAGGTCTATAGAGTAAGCACCAACTCCAGCATTTTTAATGGCCCCCTCAGCCGAACCATCAGTATAGACATGGAGCCAAGAATCATCCGGGAAACGTTCATGTTTAGTAGTCAAGGCAGTAAATTTCAATTCAGAGTCAAGAGAAGATTTCTTGTTAACAACAGAGACAAGGTCCAAATATCTCTCAGCAAGTTTAAAGCTTTTCAATGGACACCAAGGGTCTGGAAAGGGAAAGCGAGCTGAAGAAGGAAAGTCAAGGGTATCATGTAGTTCTCTTATATAAGAAAGGAAAGTTTTTTGTGTTTTCAACCTCTCCACAGCTGGCCAGTAATGACTCAGAAAATTGTCCCTTTGTCTCTAGATTGTTTCAGCAAGGTTTAAGGTCATTCTCCATCTACGGTCACACAAAGGCTCTAAACCAAATTGAAGTTCCATAGCGGCAATTGGCGTAGATCTTGTACCACCAGTAATAAATCTCAGGATACGGTTTTGGAAAATATCCAATTTTTTCGAATTTGTCTCTGAATTGTTATAAGTACTTCGCCACCATACTCAACTACCGGTTTTACATAGGTCTTATAGGCGGTGCAAAGGACATCCTGAGTAGAACCCCAAGTTGTGGCCTGCCAATTGTTTTAGAAGTTTAGCCCTGTTTTCTCCACGTTCAACAGCTTTTTTAACTTGACCAGTCCAGTTTAATTTTGAATCCAAGTCCAAGCCCAGATAGGTAGTACTTTCAGTTCTTTTTAATAGTTGATCAAGACTGAATAGTTGACATATTCAGTCTTGATACACAACCTGTATCAATCCGGCCACTCAAATTGCTGCTCATGCCCTAGGGCGAGTCGGATGGTCTGGGTTTTCGACAACCTGTATCAAATTTCACAATTAGCTTATCTTGTCTATTCCATGCTGAAGAAAATTAAAAAACTCAAAATCTGTCCAGTATCAATTATTTTGTGTTGAAAAGAGCTAGGAAGATCAAAATTGGAATAATTTTAAATTTGAATTAAATGCATATTTAATACAACTCAGCTCATACCAATAATGTATACAGATGCAAAAGTTCCTGTACATTGTTGCTTCAGAGAATTTTGAACTGGACACTCTATATGCACAAGAATATGTCTACTGGGAGATCATGTGAAAATAATAATAATAATAATAACATGCATGGTATAGCACTAGAAGAACATATGTTTCATTTATTAAGAGCACTTGTATAACAACCAATGTACTATTTTCATCAGCTCATTTTCTTTGGCTATTCATTTATCATTTAGGTTTCTTATGCTACTTCAGAATATCATCTGCTAAGTTTTTCTGTTCAGCATTATTTGTATATGTGATTTTGCTCTGTAGTTTATTAGATTTTGTATTTTTAGTTTAAAATGTTTATTATAGGTGCTGGTAATAATCATGGTCACAGTCATTCTCACAGTGATAAAAATATTCCCAATGACCGTCATAATAGCCGAATTACAAAATTTGATAATCATAATCATGATGATGATCATGGTGAGGATCATGATCACGATAATGACGATCATGATCATGATCATGATCTTGGTGATAATCATGATAAAAAATTTCACTCTGATCATGCAGTCGAACATAATGATCAAGAAAATTCATCAAAGCAGAACACTTCTGCAGAACCTCATCAGCATCACCCTCCTCCTGCAAATTCCCGAAACCCTCCAGGAAGTGGTAAGTTTTACTTTGCTTTGTATGTGCAGTTTCACCTACTTATAACTAAATTAAAGAGAGTGAGAAAAAATTTCATATGTCTATGTCGCAAGCATGTTTTAAAATATTCTTGTAAAATGCTGAATATTTAAAGAAAATAATATAGGAAAATATGCTTGTCATTTAGATGTTTTGAACTAATTTATATCAGTCTAGCCACCAGAGAAATTTTTTTTTTTCAATATACAATAAGACAAAGTATATTAAATATATATTTTAACCCAAGCTTATAAAAAATTGTTTGTGAAATTTTACTTTAGATTATTTACACCCCCTGACAGGCCAGATTATTAAACACTAAAAATTCCTAAGCTTAATCTATTTTTGAAGGAATTTCAAAGCAACTGCTTGGTAGGACTGAATTTGTCAGTTTCTACAGAGGTTTGCAAAGTTCTATAAATGGCACATGGTAAGTTTTCTTACTGCCATTGTAGATATTAGCTATTTCATTGGACTGAGAAAATAATATACTTGAAACCGGTCCATGGATACTGCTATTGGTACATGGATCTGTAATGGAAGCACAATACGAACTTTGAAAATGCTACTTCTAGGCAGTTTCTGTAAGATTGTACGAATGTGTTAGATTTGATCCGCAAACTTTTAACCATATCATAATATTTATAATTATGCATTGGTGAGAAAATCTTACATAATAAAGGGAGATGTTTGTATGTCTGTGTGCAGTCAGTAGTGGGAGATCTAATCGTATGGCCATGAAATTTAGTGTGCAGGAATTTCATGACCAAGAAAGGTGCATCTCAGCACTTTTTTTTTATTAAATTCAAATTAGTATTTTAGATATGTTATATTTTAGCTTGTTTTTTAGCAATAGTCACAATTTTTACACAAATCGGCTTCTTAGCAATGAAAAATCTTATCACCAAATTTCCATTTTGACACCTTTGGAAAAATAAAATTTTTTTCTTTTCAACAATGTGTGAACCACATTCATAGGACAATTCCTTTATATTTATTTATTTTTTAAAAAAATGTATCAAAATTTGCATTTTTCAGATTGCGTGATATTTCTTTTACCATCAGAAAAATAGAGATTAACACAATTTTATAGTTTGACAAAAAGTTCTGCGTATATCTTCAGATTTAAAAAAAAAAAATGTTTTTCTTATTCCATCCATAAATTTAATTTTTGTAATTTTGTAAGCGAGCGAACCTGTAAGATTTTTGATACCCCATATTTTCTATAAGGCATGTTTTCGTTCTTCATATTTGTGGCTGTTGAAAAACCAAGCCACACGACTCGCCCTAGGGTATGAGCAGCTGTTTGAGTGGCCAGATATTTGTGGCTGTGTAGTGCTTGTGCTTAAAGAAAGGATTTCATTTTGAATCTTTTATTTATTAATTTTTTCTTTGCTTAGTCACACAGGATCTGAGACATTTTAAGGGTAGGGGGAAGGGAATAATTTAGGGATGATTCGTATGATGGCCATTGTGGCATTTAATTTACTCCTGCTTTAACTTCCGGACAATACTGGGTATACATTCTCTTGTACTAAATATTATTGGGAACACACACACACATAAAAATAGTACCCCTTGTATAAATATATAATATCTTGTTTATCCCTGTATCAAATAAGGTCATCAATTGTAAGAATTTGTTTTTGAAAAATGCAGATAATTCATAAAATTTAGGAATTTTTTTAAAAATCTTTTACTTGTATTTATTTGAAAGTGTAAATATGCAGAGTTATGTGTGTTGCAAAAAGATTGCGTGACTAAATATCTCTGAATGATTGGTCGTAGACCCATGATTCATATTTAAGAAATGCTTTAATTAGGGTAAACTATCATCATATACAAATTTTGATCATGTGACACTTTTTTGTAAAAATATACAAAATTTAATTTCTTTCTACAGGACACTTAGAAAAAATTTTTTTAACTGTAAAGATATGTTTCATAGATTTTAGTCAAAAAAAAAAAAATCCTTTGACATACAATCAAAATTCTTCAAGATCTGAATAATCAAAGTTTTCTACAGATAATTGGGGACTGTATAAAACTTTTGCTAAACATAGGTACTCATTGGAAATATCTAACAAAATTCAATTTTTGTACAACCCCTGAATTTTTTGGTTTTTGCTATTTCTTTTGATTGGATCATTTGTAGTTCTACAACTTTAATAATTCTTTCACAGCCAATTTTGCATATTAGAGAACCGGATTTTTTTAAGATCTTTAGATAAATAGGAAGCAATTTGCTAATTGGAAATGCATTTGTAAAGGGCCCCCGCAAAAAGTTAAATTTTGTACTTTTACTGAAACATGTCACATGACTAAAAAACAGCCTCAGTCAGAAAGTCTGTCTTATTTGAAGCATTTTTTAAATTGGAACCATGTGTCTATGACCAATTGTTTAAGAGATAGTAGTGCAGCTTTTTGAAACATCTACAGTAGTGCAAAACAGTAGTGCATCAACAGTAGTTTCATCAGTAGTGCAACTTATTGAAATAGAGATACCCCTAGATTAAAAAATTACCTGGTTCTTCTGAGCCACTTTCAAATGTTGTAAAGGAAAAAGGCTTTTGCAATAATAAATAAAAACACTTTGTGCAAAAGGCAAGGAAAAACTCAAACAATGAATTTAAGCATAAATTAATAATACAAGGCAGTATACAGCTGTTTTGAGGTTGTGTTGGATCCCCTTTTCAGTACAAGATAGACCAACAAAACTTGAGGTCAATCCAAGTTAAAAAGATGACTTCATCTTTTTGACTTTGAGTTTGTTGGTCTATCTTGCAGTTAAGAAGGTGATTAACATATCCTCAAAACAGTTGTATACAACTTTTTTTTTTTAATTTGTGCTTAATTATGTTGTTTGAGTTTTCCTTACTTTTGCATTATTGAACTCACTGACCTTTTTTGTGTTTGAAACACATAGAAAAGTATTGTGCACAAATAATTATTAATAAAAATTTCACTAATATTAAATATTTATATAATTCTTAATCACTTATTTGAAAAGATGAAAAGAATATGAACTAATGCTATCTTTTAATTGATTTTAGCCTGGGTCTGGCTATGGGCTTCCGTGGCTGTGCTCATTATCAGTCTGTGTGGTTTGTTGAGTGTTGCTTTGATTCCCATCATGCAGAAGTGGTTCTATCACACAATGCTCCAGTTCCTTGTTGGGTTAGCCATTGGAAGTCTCTCAGGAGATGGACTTTTACATCTTATGCCTCATGTAAGTTAAATTTCTATTTTACCATTTACAAGTACATTGAAATCTAGATTTCACAATTTTTAGTCAATAAGCAACAAAAATTGTATATTACAAGAAAATGTAAAACCAAAGGAAAACTTTACGGATACACTATAAATATAAATGGTTATTCTAAACATATAATGAAATATATATATTTAATAACAAACAAAAAATGCAATATATATATTATTGATTCCACGTTAAACATTTTTTTATTTATTGTATCATTTTTTTATTTATTGCATTTAGTATGAATACAGCATTTTCAATAACATAAAGGCTTTGAAAATATTTTTCATGATAATCATAACTAAGGTAAATGTCTTTGCCATTTTTAATGATGTATTGAAGTGGCACAGGTTCCATAACCTAATTATTATCACTAGTATACTTCCCTGGTGAACATTCCATTGTGTTGCAATTTTTTTTTCACTTTTGATGCAAGCACTGGAAAGGATTTTTGACTAAGTATGATGCAAAAAACATTATCTTCAGCTTAGTATGGGGGAAAAAGTATTTAATGTTTATATATATATATATTAAATATTTTGACTAATAACACTTATTCTTAACATAATTTTTACCTAATTTTGAAATATGCTATATCATAGTCCAGACATTTTCAACCTTTTACACTTGAATAGCACTTGATTATTATGTGCTTAAACTGTGCTAAGCTTTTTAAAGTTTTTGTGGCTTGGAGTACATTGTTGTTTCTGCAACTTCCTGCATATTTTGACATCTGAATGGATTAACACTCAGTTTTTTAAATTTGCGACTTGAGTATAATATATTCATGTTACACTAACTAAATATATCTTCATTTTTGGATTTCTCATAGCAAGTTATTTTGGTATTCTACAAATCATTGTGGTCAGATAAAATCCAAAATTTGGTATTAAGTACCAAAATATGCATACTGCACACAGTAAGGGCAAAACAGAACAAAATAAGGATAGACAAGCAGCAGGTTGAGCATTCAATGCTCAGCTCAAAATGCTATTGACCAGCTAAGGATGTTAGGCTTTCATGGTCTTGTTAATATGTAGCATAAATATGGTATAACTAGGGGGTACCTGTGAAAAATCAAGCTAAAACTTTTATTCACAAAAGTCAATAAATGTAAAAGATTTTTCATATCATAGATATCTTCAGAAAGAATATTTTTAATTTGAATTTTATATAGTTATTTACCTTATTAAAGTGACTCAAAATTATACTACATGATAGCTGAAAGTATGAATCATGAATCATTGCTGTGTTGGTGGGGCTACTTGAGCTGTGTTTTTAAACAAAACGTTGAAAAATCTTTGTTTCATAAAATTATTCGCAAGATTAGACCTTCCACTAGAAATCAGTTTTGTTATATTTTCATTTTCTATTACATTTATGCAGTTTTAATGCTCTCTCCCTTAAGTGACCTATGAATATTGATGGATAATGGATACTTATTACTTACTGGATACACTTTCATAGAATCATCGGTGAATGTCCAAAGTGTGCACCTATTTATTTCCATTTGGCAAATAATAATAATATATGCAAATTACTCATACTCGAAATTATATTATTTGATTTCCTGTAAAAAGTCATCATAAAAGGCATTCCCTATTGGCATTATGACTAAATCTGATTTTTGTATAAACAATCTTCCTTCTATCTTCCCCTTGAGAATTTTCATTTATATCTTTAATGTTTTTAAAGTTACAAGTTTTTTCCAGTTTCTTATCAGTATGATTTTTTTTTCTGATAAAGCTGGATTTTGTGTGCCAAACTGTCTATTATCAATCAATAAACCTGTCTCTATAATTTATTTTATAGTAAATTGCATAATTTCTTATTTCATTGTTATTCTGTTGTTTCCTCCTGTTGTAGGCCATCCTTGATGGTACGAGCCATGAAGACGGTGAACATGGTCATGATCATGGTCACAGCCACACTTCTGGGGCATCTATAAAGTCCATGGAGCAAACAGCTATTTGGCGGGGTTTGGCTGCACTCGGTGGGATCTTCCTCTTTTTCATTGCTGAGCGCTTGCTTGGAATGCTTACTACATACCGGAGGCAAAAAAAAGAAGCAAAGGTTGGTGGAGATCAGTTTTTATTTTTGATATTATCTCCCCCTGTGCTTGGTATTAAATCTCAAATCTTTATTTTCAAATATTTCAATGCATATGGTTTTGCTCATCCGCACCTCATGTAGTTTTTTAAGAAGCTGTGATTTTAATTTTATTGGGTGTTTTAACTTGTGTTTGTAATGTCCCAGGAATTTTGAATTATCTTCGGGACAAAGTCTAAAGAAAGAATAAGGGCCGAAAGAAAACAGACATGGTAAAAACTGAAGAATGGAATTTATTTAGGATACAACTAAACTAAGTCAATACATATAAACAGATTTACAGCTATAGGGAAGAGTATAACAGCTCTCACTGACTGTAAAGCATGACTGCTTTTCACCAGTTCAGAAAAGTCATGAAACAGCAACACAAGTTCTTTAAAGCACAAAAAAGCCATGAAACAGCGACACAATTTTCTTAAAACACAAGAAAGTCGTGAAGCAGTGACACAAGTTTCTTAATTTTTTCATGACCACCGAGTGAAGGAAATGTTTCTGGCAAGATCACCCATAGCGAGACTTGTTTGCTACTCTAAGCCCAGGCACATTTTAATTCCAAGTCTGATGTGGCAAAAAAATTGTATTAAATAAACATTGCTTTAAAATGCATCTATCATTATCACTGAACTTGGATGTTATTGCATTTTAGGGGCCTGACCCCACTATTGTTTTTAAATGTGAGTATTAAAAACTAGTTTATTTTGTTGACTGCTACTTGTATAATAGTCCAGACTCCAGAGTTTAGAAAACTGAAGAGATGACAGATCATCACTATTTAAACTCTAATTATTTGTACAAGAAATATCAACAATATCATTGCATACAATGGTGTCATTTTTTGAATAAATTTCCTCACTAAAGCATGTATCAACTATTTCACTTTCTTCACTTCTATCACTAAGAGGTTCATTCACGAATTGCAAGAATCTCACTTTCAGAAATATTTTTTATTCTTTTCACCATGATTATTACAATTCTTCTGACCGAATTTGTACTAGCTAATACGCACTCCCCCTAAAAATTTGTGATAATAAATCCCAGTCCTAACCTCCTTGTATAGGTTCCACCCAAGATTCTCTTTGTGAAAATAACCACGAATAAATGTTACAAAAGAAACCATCCCTTTAAATCTCTCAGTTGACATGTCTTTTAAAATTGCCAGACCACCACAATAGCTTGCATATGTGCTTGTTTATACAATCGATTTAGTCAATATTCTCATAAAAAAACAAAAAACGAAACTCAAATATGAAGATCAATGATGCAAGTAAATAACTTTGAGAAAAACCATAGGATTCTATAGCCATATAGTGTTATTTAAAAATAAATGTTAACAAAATGTCCTAATCTTATACTGCCCATAGGCATCAGTGAGTTCTAGCAGTTATCTGTATCGCATAGCAAAATTATTCCATAGTTTTGAAGTAGGGAAGGTTTTACTTGAGACTGTCCACTGTAGAAGTTCATTGTTAGAAACTTTTCTTGCCTTTCTGGTACAGTTTTCCCATAGTTTATACTTTTCAGATAGATAATTTTATACAGTGTCTATTATTAGTGTAGACTTTTATACAGTATCTTTTATTTAGTGAAGTTCTATTAATGACTTTTGAAATGTTGGGTTTTTTCATATCACCCTGTCATCTTAATGTATCAAGTCATCATTATTCTATGTTGGTAAGCCCAATGACATGCTTTTTTGAATGTATAAATCAATATTAAATATTAAACTTACCCCAGAAAAGAAGTAACTTTTCATGGTGCAATAAATTTACAACCTGAAAATTTAATTGGCCACAGCCCATTTGTGGATTACTTATATCAATTCAGTTTAAATTAAACTCTGTATATGTAATAAAATAGATGACTGTATATGTAATAAAATGTATGACTATATATGTAATAAAATATATGACTTGGATCATTATGTTCATGAGTGCCCAATTACAACAAATTTCCGTCTAATTAAACCTTCTACTGATAATTTGTTCCATTGGTTTGAAAGTGATATATTTAGGAAAAGGAAAAAAAAAAAAACAGTTTTTTACATTAAACAATGTGTTGTTGAGACCCAGACCGTTCGACCTACCAGAAAGGTGTGTTTAACAATGTGTGTGTTAACCAATTAAACAATGTGTTGTAAAAGCTCAAGAAATTACAGATCAGATTACCCAAACTCTTATTTGTGAGTGGCATCATTCGGAATTTCTTTATTTATATATTGATCAATGGGAATGCGAGTTTTTTTCTGTAGGGGGCTTATTTAATGAATATAATAATAGCTTATGTTCATTTTTGATTTTCTTTTTGTTTTTTTGTTTTGACTAATGTTATATTCTAAATTATTATATTTCTGCTTATTACCTTATAGATTGTATAAGGTATAGATTCTTTGGATGTAAGTCTCTGAATTTTCAATGCATTTTTTCTCTCAGCTAACTGCTACTCTAAACCTTTGTATGAGTCAGATGGCCTGGATAGTATAATCCAAGAGTTTGAATTTAAATTGAGTGGAGCTCTCCAAAGGCCAGTTCAGTATAGATAATTAGTATTTGTCATGCATATAAGTGTAAGAACCAACTGACGCTAACGAATCAATTTAACTTGAAAAATAATTTAAGTAGGAAGCAAAATCTTACATTTTAATTAATAAATCTGATAGTGACATTTTATTTGAAAGTGCGAGTGCTAGTAGGTACTGCTTATTGAGTGAGAACCATGCACTGTTTATGAATATCTGCATTTTATAAAAAAATATGAAATTTAGTTGATTCTTTATTGTATTTCAGTTAGCCAGACATTCTAAAAGTTTGATGCCTGTGATGCCGAGAGAAGATGGTGCTAATAATGGAAATGTAGGTGAAAAGCTAGCACAACCTAAGAAAAATTCCTATGATCATATAAAGGAGAAAGATGAAAAAGAGACAATACAAAGTAGGCTTAAAAAATTCTAATTGATGATTATTTAGTATTACTTTCAATTTTTTTGAGAATTTTTAAGTTTCAGATTAAGCTAATTATGTAGTGTAGAATTTGAGAGGGAAACATTTTCATGAGGTCCCTTTGTAACATGACTTTAAAAACATTTTTTTTTTTCTTTTTGTAAAATGACAGAAATCACTTTCGACATTTGAAGTAAAGTCACGGATTGAACATACTATGAAAAGTAATGTAGTTTCAATATGGTGTGATATTAAAATGAAAATTTATTTATTTTTCATTCAATATATCATAGCATAATAACTATATAGAAATTTTCTGAACCCCCTTTACTTTGCTGATTTTTGTACTTTTGTAACATCATTGCATACTTTTCTGACCAGAGGAATAAATTTGTAGTCCAACTATAGGGTCTCGATGAGACTGCAATTTTCAACAAAATCTATCAGAATAAGTATTAGGATATTATTCATCTGAATTCAATAAAAATAAAAGTGCAATGAACCTCAAATATAATGCAGGTTTTCGGGAACATCAAGCTTAAGCCACCTGCATTATAAGGGCGGCCATGTTATAAACAAAGCTCTATTTTAATGCTCAACTTTCTGTGTTAAAAGATAGTTGTCTGTTTTATTATGTTCTAAATGTGTGTTCTTACATTCTATATTTAGTTGTTTTTTAAACAGACATTTACGGAATGCTAAAGTTCATATTCTATAGATTTTAATTAATTTTTTCTTAGCAGAAAAACTAACTAAATAGCATATGCATTACTATAGATACAAACAGTAGTGTACTTGCATTAGTTTCAATCATTATGGTGCTGTGGAAACCATGAAGTCTATCATTTTAAGTTGCTTATATAATTTTTTTTTTCGCAATTTCCCTTTTATGAGGCTAACTAATTGGATTAATCTTAGTGATGAAGTGATGTCTTTCTGCCCTTCAAACCACTGCAGAACAGTATCAATAGCTTTTAGAGTGTTTTCTGTTGTAGGAATATCATTAGGTTCCATATTTGAATTACTTCCAGAACTTTACACTTCAATATTCTCATTGATTGGTGCAACAGCTATTTGTTCATCAGTGATAATTTTGCAGATTGGTTCCTGTACATCAATATTAATCCACTAATGGAGTTATTACACAGGGCAATTTTTATTTCCAAATTTCGGCAATTCTGACCATCAATCATACTTTAGCCCCTCCTCTTTAACAGGCCCCTTCTCTTTAATGTCACCGATTTCATTCCAGGAATCATTCTTTAGTATTTTTTTTTTCTGTATAATTTGAATCTTTTATCTTCCACAGAAGTGTCTGTAATTTGGTAAAAGTTCTATTATTATATTTCCATCTCCAGACTTCAGCAATTTTGCCCGGCAATGATACTTTAGACCCCCACCTTTCTAACACACCCCTTCTCTCTAATGCTGCCTATTTCATTTCAAGAAGCATTTTTTAGTGTTTTTTTCATATAATTTGGATATTTTATATCTAATAGGTGTCTGTAATTTGGTGAAGTTCTATTATTATTTTTTCCATCTCCTGATGCTAATGTAGTTGAGCTGCATGCTGTGTGCCTGCAATCGCCCTTTTGAATGCAAATGAGGAGAGGAAAGGCTGAGCGGAGTGACCTCCAATCTTATCGTCTTCTGATTGGTTCATCGCTCAGAAATTAAGCAATTTTTATTGTCAAATATGAAAGAATTGCGGCAATTTGTTGGCAAGATTTCTTCCTATTGAAATGTATGGTGTTGCTGAAAAATTGCTGAAAGGATTTGCTCCGTGTAATAACACCATACTCTTATCATTTTTACTCATCACCAAATGCAATGTTTTGTTTGACCATTGAGATATAGAAAACAGAAAGAGATTTGAGGCAGGGTAACAGAAAAAAGAAAGAAGGACATGCTGTTATTCTTGAATCCAGATTCGCAGTGTAACTGAAGGCATTATAACTGGGGTTCACTGTATCTGCATTCCATAAATGATGAAAATGATCAGTTTCAAACTTTTGGTGCATGTAATAGCAATAAAATAGGATAATAGAAAAATTGCTAAGAAGTAATGTGAGCATTATTGGTTCAAAATTCTAAATAAGCATGTTATGATCAGTTAGGTGAATTGTCTAAAGTATAATAATGTGTAGATTATTATACTTTCAACTGAATAGATTTTTTTTTTGTTACCCTAGTTTATTTTGGAAAATGGAACATATTTTGTGGGCAACATATAAGAATTATATGATAAAAGTAACATTTTGTAGATTTCCAGGAGTTTTACACCCTGTATGCATGCTACTGTTTGCAATTAATTTGATTAAAAAAGTGTAAATTGTACTATGAGAAAAGTTGACCACTTCTGCCTTATGCAGGGGTTCTTTTGGAATTTTATTATATTTCAATAACTCAATCATTAAATATATTACTTTTTATTTTAAAATAAATTTCAAATTCTTTGCAATCTAAACCATCCAAGAAAAATAGCTTTATGATACAAGAAAAATAACTTTATGAAATTATAATGTTTGTCTTGCTTTTACAATTATGCTTGCCTATTACATCCAATATATCTACTACACAATGGATGAAAAAAATATTTTTGAAAAAAGATAAAAAATATTGATGGCCTGATATGTTTTATCTCTAAATATTAGAATAGAAGGAGAAATTCGAATACATATTTTTAAAGCTGCACAAAACTTAAGATATTCTATTTTAGAATTAGACTTCTGAAAATTAGATGATATCCATATTTCTACTAAATCATATTAGCAATCACAAACTGCATATTTTATAACATATTGTAAAAAATTCAATCAACAGGACGATATCTGATTTACATTCAGGGTTGCCACAGGTGACTATTTTAAGCTAAAAAGGAGTAAAAATTGACTCATTTTTTACGTAAGTAGCTTTTTTTTTTTTTTTTTTTTTTTGTGTGTGTGACTATTTTAAAGAGGAATTCACACTTGCAAAAAAGCAATACTCACCTGGTGATATTATGCATGACATATTGCAAGCCAGCTAATCCAGGATATATTGTGTACTTCATTATCCAGACGAAACTCTCTCTCACTCTCTGTGTGTTTGTGTATATATATATATATATATATATATATATATTTATTTATTTCAATCTACCCCACCCAATTTTTAATATCCCAATGTGATCCTCCGCTCATTAAATGAATTGTCATGTGGACTACAGTTCTACATATATTAATGTAGTACTTTTCTAAAAGTCTTAATTTATCTCACACATACGTTTTTGGTATTCCAAATTTTTAGATAAGATATGTTAAAAAAACTAGCCTGAGTAATACTGTTTCTATGCACGTCTTCCTATTTTCCCAATTTTTATAAATCTTGCATCAAAACTGACTGAATTTAGAAGTTTTATATTTAATCGAAACACACAAGGTAGTGGTGTTCCTTTTCAATTTATACCATTTGTTTTATTCTAATTCTTTATGAATTTTCCAATAGATAGTCAGTCAAGTGTGATGCATTTACTATGAATGCATTAAATATAGGCTTATAAGCTTTATGTGATAAAATAGATCAATTGCTTGAATAATTTACATAAACTATTGCACATAAAAATGATATTCCTACTTTAAATTATCTCATAAATAAAAAAAAAATTGGGGAATTTATGAAAGACCAAAATTTTATTTTTAAAGGGCAGAAATGCAATCTATGTGCTAAGTATAAATTTAATTTCTTTTTCCTGGAAGCATTTTAAAAGTTATGGTGCTATCTGAAGTATTTTATTGTGTTGATGCTCTAGGAAGAATTTAAAACAACATTGGTGCTTCTGAATGATTATAGGTTAGAGGGGCCTGACTTCTGTTCTAGAAAATTAAAATCCTTACGCCTGATAATAAGTAATCCTTTGTGCATAGTCAATAGTAAAAGTTTTAATGTTTTCATTAATTAATGTAACATTTTCCCCATACGTTAATGAGCGTAACTTTATTTCAGTGCTGCAGACAGAAGGGACGCCATCTCGAAAAGGATCCACCCAGTCAACCCATGAAATTGGATTTCACGGTCGGTCCAGCTTCAGTATGGAGCCTGAAATGAGTGTTGCATATCGTCCAGATTCTGAGAGTTCTGTCATAGTGTCAGATCACCATGGTCATAACCACGGTCACAGTCATGATATCCCACATTCTGTGTCTGCTGTAGCATTGATGGTTATTATGGGGGATGGACTCCATAATTTTTGTGATGGTTTAGCCATAGGTAAAAATTTTTTTTATCGCATTTTATTTATTTCACTTTTTAGTTTTCGTGCATTGATAGTAACTTTTAATACCATTTATTTTCTTAACTTTCTGTGTCCCACATTATGAAATTGTTTAAATTTCTTTATAAATGCCCTGGTTTTTTTTTTGTTAGTCTGTGCTGAAAAAAAAATGTTATAAAATATTCAAACTAAGGTTAATTGCAGGTAATAAAATTCTATAGAACTACTATATACTAATGCCATTGAGTAAAAGTGCACTAAATCTCGACTTTTTCATAAATACCAATATGATTTAAAAGAACATTGACATTTATAGTTGTATCTGTAAATATTTTTTATGAACTTTGGAATCCAGCATCAATTTGAGTATGATTACAATACATTTATTCCTCTGTTCACTCATTTTAAAATTATGAATATACTTCATTGCCCATTTATTCAAAGTTTTTGAAAATATGTGATATGACTTCTATGCCTGGAAAAGTCACAATTTCATTAAAATTCTGACATTACAAATCATTATGCCTCACTTACAATATAACATAACATCACAACTAATTACACCACTTACAATATGATATCATAATTTATTGTGTAACTTACAGTATGCAACTTGCTTTGTATTCCTTATAACTTCTATTTTCCCAGAATTTTTTCATGTATTTCCTAAATGTTTTAAAGATGCCCTATATTTTTAAATCAGTAGATTTTTCTGCTTTTTGAAAGAAAAAAAAACATCCTTAGAAATAAAATGAAAGAAATGTCTTTCTGTGGGTAAAACTTTGTTAATAAGTAGCAGAAAATAAATATAAACTTGGCTATTGTAGCATCTGAGCTCAATCCATTTGAAATTTCGGCCAACTGTTTGGTGAAAATGAATTTATTGGTCTCCATAGAATTTTGCAAAATTGTGACACATGACAAGTTTTTCTGTTGCCATTGCATGCAGTATCTATTTCTGTGTTTTTCAAATGTTCTTGGCTGCAGAACCCTTTTGAAATTTAACTGGAATGGCAGAACTTCAAAATGAGACGTTCATTGTGGCCCAAATTGTACATTCAGATTTTAAGTATTTTTATTAGTATTTCAAAAAATTTACTTAAGGTTTATATGTTGCTTAACCCCTGTCAGCAAACCCTTGGGGTTCTGTAATACACACTTTAAAAAATACTTATCTATTACATGCTGAAGTGTGCTAAAAAGTATGAAACTGGTGTATGGATGCTGGTATCTTCAATGAGAGCACAATCTTAAATATGTAATGATATTAACTATTTTTACAAACAGAATGAGGTTTGCGGAGTCCACGTTGACAATAAGAGCTTGCAATTCATTCCCAGTAGTTCAATGGTAGAGTGTCGGCTGGCCAGTACGGAGATCCAGAGTTCGATTCCCGGTTTAGGCAGCAAGACTCTTTACAATTTTGCCCGAACAAATAAACTCTGTAGGTTAGTGTAAAGATGTTGGAGGTCTGAAAGTGACCCAGTACAATTAGCGCAGAGTCCATAAATTCCTTTATATGGAGCACGGATTTCAAATCGGGTGGATAATGACCATGCAGGAAACTAACCTGGAGAATAAAAATAGCATCAGGAGGCTAACCTGAGGTAAAAATAGCAGTAGGTGGTCATTCAGATTCAGTTGCACGTCAATCTGATATTAGGGATGGAGAATGCAGAGTCCACTTCGACGATAAGAGCTAACAATTCCATCCCAGTAGCTCAGCAGTAGAACGTCGGCTGGCCGGTATGAAGATCCAGGGTTTAATCCCCGGTTGAGGCAGCAAGACTCTTTACAATTTTGCCCGAACAAATAAACTCTGTAGGTTAGTGTAAAGATGTTGGAGGTCTGAAAGTGACCCAGTACAATTAGCACAGATTCCATAAATTCCTTCATATGGAGCACGGATTTCAAATCGGGTGGATAATGACCATGCAGGAAACTAACCTGGAGAATAAAAATAGCATCAGGAGGCTAACCTGAGGTAAAAATAGCAGTAGGTGGTCATTCAGATTGTCAGTTGCACGTCAATCTGATATTAGGGATGGAGAATGCAGAGTCCACTTCGACGATAAGAGCTAACAATTCCATCCCAGTAGCTCAGCAGTAGAACATCGGCTGGCCGGTATGAAGATCCAGGGTTTAATCCCCGGTTGAGGCAGCAAGACTCTTTACAATTTTGCCCGAACAAATAAACTCTGTAGGTTAGTATAAAGATGTTGGAGGTCTGAAAGTGACCCAGTACAATTAGCACAGATTCCATAAATTCCTTCATATGGAGCACGGATTTCAAATCGGGTGGATAATGACCACGCAGGAAACTAACCTGGAGAATAAAAATAGCATCAGGAGGCTAACCTGAGGTAAAAATAGCATTAGGTGGTCATTCAGATTGTCAGTTGCACGCCAATCTGATATTAGGGATGGAGAATGCAGAGTCCACTTCGACGATAAGAGCTAACAATTCCATCCCAGTAGCTCAGCAGTAGAACATCGGCTGGCCGGTATGAAGATCCAGGGTTTGATCCCCGGTTGAGGCAGCAAGACTCTTTACAATTTTGCCCGAACAAATAAACTCTGTAGGTTAGTGTAAAGATGTTGGAGGTCTGAAAGTGACCCAGTACAATTAGCACAGATTCCATAAATTCCTTTATATGGAGCACGGATTTCAAATCGGGTGGATAATGACCACGCAGGAAACTAACCTGGAGAATAAAAATAGCATCAGGAGGTTAACCTGAGGTAAAAATAGCATTAGGTGGTCATTCAGATTGTCAGTTGCACGTCAATCTGATATTAGGGATGGAGAATGCAGAGTCCA
Organism: Amaurobius ferox; assembly: GCA_951213105.1. Taxonomy (NCBI): domain Eukaryota; kingdom Metazoa; phylum Arthropoda; class Arachnida; order Araneae; family Amaurobiidae; genus Amaurobius; species Amaurobius ferox. Next base: position 67,463,915 of record OX578152.1, read on the forward strand.
CTTCGACGATAAGAGCTAACAATTCCATCCCAGTAGCTCAGCAGTAGAACGTCGGCTGGCCGGTATGAAGATCCAGGGTTCGATTCCCGGTTGAGGCAGCAAGGTTCTTTACAGATTCCTTCTGTATAGAAATAAAATAGAGCAGTTATACAAAGAAATTGACTGTTTTTTCTGTGCCTGTATCTAATTTTAAGAGAGGTTTCATTTTGAAAATATTCATGAAATTAAATGCGTTTTGCAATTGGGAAATGTCTAGAATTAAAAGGCAACTTATACATGTCCATTAAGATAACTGTCACTGTATTTTGGTGGTAATAAACTAGATAATATAATATTAAATTGAAAGTAAGTAATAATTATGTATGTATCCTATATTAAGGATGCACAAATTATAGCTTGCAGTCAAATCTGGCCATTTTTGAAATTGCATTTGGCTTAGTTAAAGATGTAGAAAAATATTGCTTGATTTTAGTGAATGATACTTTTATTACAAACTATTTGTTCCAGTCTGTGATAAGTTTTTTTATAAACATAATCTAAGTTTTTAATAAACATAAAATATTTTTCTATTTGGAAGGATGTTAAAAAAATTGCACAACTTTGTTCTATACAATAAAAACGTGTCTTATTTGTTTTCTAGTAATGTCTTATATTTTTTTAATTACCTGTTAGAATCACTGATGACATCGTAACTTATTACACCACTTAAATATATCACTATTTAGTGTTTCATTAAAAGTACAATGTCATTGAAGGATCAGAATTCGGAATTTTGTTTTGTTTTTATGGATCAGTATTTCATCATGATGAAAATTAACCAAGTGTTTGTTAAACTGAATTTTGAAAATTTACAATTTTTAAGTAGCATATTGGCATCTAGATAACTGCATAAAAGATAGCTAAATTATTATAATACAGTCTACTTCATAGGTTCCCAAAGTGGTCCAGGTGGACCCCCAGGGGTCCATAGGAGACCACACGGGGGTCCACGTAGACGTGAAAAGAAAACAGGGGTTCACAAGTTATAAGGGGGGGGGGGGGGGGTCCACGAAAAATTTTCTGGTTTTCATAATAAAGAACAAAAATGTGGCTTGGATTTACCTATCAACGTAAGCAGGTAGCATCATTCACTAGGTAGGTATTCAAAAATATTCGAGACTCAGGTTAAACACAGAATTGAATAGAACAATAGATAAACAAAGGGTGTAATTTCGGCTTTTCTTGGTAAATTGCAATTAATGAAGCAAAATATTAGTCGGCGCGAATTCTCCCAGTTTCCGCACTTGTCACAGATAGAATGTCTTGATGAGGATATTCAGACATACGCTCAATATTTAAATACCCTGCATGATGACTTCAAAAATAGATTTGAAGATATTCTGACGATGGAAATACCACCATGCATCATAACCCCATGTGATGAAACGGAAGAGGCGAATGTGGTATTACAAGAGGAGCTACTTGAGCTCAGCACCAACGAGGAACTGAAGGTGAAATTTAAAAAAGGCTATCAAGCATTTTGGCTGCAGGCAGAAATCCCCGAAAAATATCCTGGGCTGTGGGAAATTGCGAGAAAATTTTTGATAGCGTTTCCTTCGTCATATCTTGTCGAAAGAAGTTTTAGTGCCGTTACCAACCTGTTAACCAAAAAAAGGAGCAGATTGAACATCACAGAACGGGGAGATTTGAGATTACTTCTTACAAAACTGAAGCCAAATATTGATAATTTGCTGTCAATTCATCAAGTACATCCGTCTCATTAAAAGTATGACCATTTTATATTGTTGATTTACATTTCAGAGTTCATTGTTGATTTTTTGTCAATTGTTGATTGTTTGTAAAAATAAATGTTTATAATTTTGTATAACCTGAGTCTCGAATTATTATTTTAGTAAATAGAATAGTATTATTTTAATAAATAGGACACAAGAAAATGTGCTACTTTTTTTATCTTCTTAACACCCCAAATTTGGGGTGATATTTTTCAGAAGTTTTGGGAGTACAGTAGAAATGTAGCAGCAGGGGGTCTACCGAAAATAGTAAAACTTTGAAAGTGGTCCACGAGAAAAAAAAGTTTGGGAACCTCTGGTCTACTTACTTTAAAGTGAACACTGATAAAGTGAATTCAACCGTTAAAGCAAATTTTGCTGTTGCCCTGGCAAAGCTCCATTGTCATAATAATGATTGTTAATACGAATTTTTAATGAAGTGAACTAATTACTGTTCCCCTAGCGATTCGATTCGTATTAATGTGAGTTGACTGTAATTATTATAATTATTAAATAACATTAAATTGCATTTGCTCTGTATCATAATCTAAATAAATAAATACTGTATTAGACAACAGCATATAAAGGTTGAATAAGGTTTCAACCCATTTAAAAAGTAATAAAATACCTTTTTTGTCAGGATAAATCAGATAGAGCACCAGTGCCAAATAAGGACAAGAACACATTTCTTACCTTCATTGTCACTAGTATTCTGTTTGATTTATCCTTACAAAGAATCCTCTTTATTGCCTTTTAACCTGGTTGTTCAATGTTGTTGTCTAATGACATATTTATTTTTCAGATTATTTCTAACAGCAATCAGCATGAAAAAAACTATTGCTATATCATGACTTTATTATCTTTTTAAGATATATGTATATGTTTTATCTTGTAGGTGCAGCTTTTGCATCTGGGTATGCTGATGGTATTAGTACCACTGTGGCTGTATTCTGTCATGAATTGCCTCATGAGCTTGGTAAGAAATATACTAAATGTATTGAATTTTGATTTTCACAAATTTATCATCAAGATTTGATATTTTTGCAAAATTACTCAGCATTATTTTTTTTTATAAAAGTATTGCTGTGATGTATTCTTTTTAAAAAGGTGCATGTTGTTTAACAGGTAGAAAACAGTTTGTGCAAAGGATAAAGGGAATATGAGCAACATATTTAAGCACAAATAAGATAACAAGGCAACATGCAGCTGTTTTAAGGTCATTCTGGATCTCTTTCGTAAGTACTAGAGAACTAACAACCCAAAGTAAAAAAAAATAAAATGGGATTATTTTCCTTTTGACTCGTTAGTCTTGTTGATTCTCTAGCACTGAAGGAGGGGATCCAGCATATCCTCGAAGTAGCTGTATGCTGCATTGTTATTCTATTTGTGCTTAAATATGCTGCTGACGTTTTCTTTAAAGTGCATGTTACCACATATTGTTGCATTGTTAACTATTTTAGTAACCTGAATTTTTTAAATCAAACTTGTAATTAACTTGTAATTTAATCAAACTTGTAATTTTTACATATCTTATCTGTTGAAAGATTTTACAATTGCACCTGAAAAGTGCTTAACTGATCATCCATTACTACTTATGGATCATGGTTTGACAGTTATTGCTATTCGTCAGCATGGTGCATTCTATGAGATGATCAGTGAGCACAAAAGTCTATAAACTGGTATAAAAAACTCTTTAAAAATACGAAACTTCTTGAAAAGAGTTTTGCGATGTGTTCAATGACCATATCATTGTGTGCATTATGTTGATGAGAGGTAATGACTGTGAAACCATGGTCCATGGGTAGTTATGAATGATCAGTTGAGCACATTTTGCTTTTATGCCTTTTGCAGTGCAGAAATTGCTACACTGTAAAAGGCATATACTTGATAATTACCATACCTTACTATAGACCAGGGGTCGCCAAACTTTTTTGATCATCGACCCCTATATAATTTAAAAAACCAAACTTTTTTGATCATCGACCCCTATATAATTTAAAAAACCTTAATATTTATTAAATAATGAGTAATTATAAATAAGTAGAAATAATAAGTAAAGTAACTACAGATTTATTGCTTCTTAATCAATGAGATGGGTGTGCCTGGTGTATTTTTGCAAGGTTCGCTATATTTGGTTCAAAATTAGTCAATTTTAATCTTAAATCCCCTCGAAGCTCCACATTTAATTTATTTCTGTACTTGGTTAAGATTGAATTTACGTGACTGAAACCGGCTTCAACCATATAGGAACTTGGAAATGCTAGCATAAACGGTTGAGCTATTTCACAAAGTTTTACATATTTTTGCATTATATTTATATTTGTCCAAAATTTGCTTATTGTTAAATTTCTAAGAAGCGTCTTTGCTTCAAGATCCGATAATAATTCAGCAAGCTCATCTTGCAGGTTGATGTCCACGTTTTCAATTTGAGCAGAAAATGGCACAATAATCCAATCAGGGATGTCAATGTTTTCCAAATCAACAAAGCGCAGTTTAAAATCGTCGCTCAATTTTTGAAGATGACCTGTATATATTTCCAAGTCTTCTTCTTTTATTTCTAATTGTCGCAGATTTGTAAAATACTGATAATCCTTACGTAGCAATGAAGATCTAAATGCATTTAATTTTACTTGGAAGCCTAACAGTATTGTTCGAGCTTGAATAATTGTAACATCTTTTCCTTGCAGCTTTGTTTGGACATCATTAAATTTTCCAAACAAGTCTGCTAAATAAAATATATGGTTCTTATTGTTTTGGAGTTCATCACTCAGAACAGGGTTTATTTCGCTGAGAAATTTGGTCGTGGAGTCAAATAACTCAACTAGCCTTTGCAAGCATACACCTCTAGACAACCATCTAACTTCGGTGTGCAGAAGTAATTGGTTAAATAACTCGTCGTTTTCTTGACAAAGTTTGGAAAATAATCTTGATTTAAGAGGTTGAGCTTTAATTTGATTGATACATTTAATACAAAACTGTAAGGCTTCATGTAACTCTGGACTCAGATATTTTGCTACTAAGTTGTTTCTATGCAACACACAATGAATAGTACGTATACCGGGCACTTTTTCTTTGAGAAATGTAGCAAAACCTCGGTAACGCCCTACCATAGCAGGTGCCCCATCTGTGGCTACCGCTATTATATTTTCAAGCGGAATATCATATTTATTTAAATATTCTTGTAAACATCTAAAAATTGTCTCTCCTTTTCCATCAGTTTCAAGATATTTAGCAAATAAAAATTCATGAATGACTTGTCCTTTAATTTTACTGAAATATCTAACGTACGCCATAAGAATAGCAGAAACGCCAAAAACAGATTCATCAAGTTGAATAGAGAACTTGCAATTTTTTAGCTCTGAAACTACCGTATTTTCTATTTCTTTAGCCATTTCGTCGATACGCCGTTTTACAGAATTTGCACTTAATGGCAATGACTTTAAAACATTAACGGAGTCTTTTTTCATTACATCCTCAATGACGTTTTTAATTGCAGGAATAATAATTTCTTCAGCGATTGTGTGTGGTTTCCCCCTCTTTGCTATATTAAGCGAAATCTTGTACGAAGATATTAATCCTCCTTCAGTTTCAACTTCAGTAGATTGCTTCATAAAACTTCTTATAGTTAGCCAACATGTGAATTTTTCTTTAAGTTTTTTGAAAAATTCAAGTTCTTTATTTTTTTTATCTGAGTAAACCCTATCAAGATGATCTTTCATTTTTGACGGTTTCATGTGGTCGTTTCCAAAAGTTTTTTCGCATAGAAGACACATAGGAATCGTTTCATTTACCGGTGAACAAATAAATCCAAATTTCAAATAATCCAATGAATAATACCGACATTTCTTTTTAGACACTGAAGCTGCCATTTTTCAATTAGGGTTCTATAAATAAATTAAAAATACATTAGTATAATATACAATTGTAATACGTCAAAAAATACGTAACACTGGAATTGCGTTCTCTTCTGTCTTCAAAATAAACTCAAATGAAAATTCTTGAAAGGGGTACTTACCCCACTGTTGTATCATCTCAGAAAGATCCAATATTCCCAATGGACAGATAAACACACACTTTATTACTGTTGATACAACACACACAGAACATAGAACAATAGAACACACATTTTTCACAGCTATTTCCGCTCGCTCGCGCTGAACATAAACATTGAAAATTAGCTAGCCGACGGACAAGCAACGCCATCTGCCGGCATCAAACAGCTTAACAGTGGAGATTCAACATATGAGTATGACTAATAAACCAGAAGTGCAGAGTTCGTGCCACTGCGCGCTGGTACGTCAATACTTGTTTCACCCGAATAAATATTCGTTGATTAATTTATGTTTTATAAAGAAACTGATATTAAGTCAATTATAAAAAAATTCACAAATTTTACGATCATCGCGATTACGTATGTGTGATTTTCGTATTAAGAACTGTTTTTTCTTCGACCCCCAATCGACCCCCTGGCTCAGATCGACCCCCGCTTTTGTTAAATAGACCCCTGGGGGTCTATATAGACCACTTTGGCGACCTCTGCTATAGACTATATTTTAAAAACTCAATGCTGTGTAAATTGGAAAAATTCATTCAAACTTCTGGAGATGATCATCATTGGTTTTTTTATGTAATTTGGAATTTTTTTTATGTCTATTTTTTTTATTATTAAATGTTGCACAATAAATCAAATTATTTAAAATGTAATATTCAATTTTTTATAATTTTGATAAATTAATTTGTTAGAAAGGATTTTGGTACATATGACTCCCTGAATTCATCTGGGACAGTAGTTTTCAAACTTTTTTTGGTCGTGGAACTCTTTTAAAATTGAATTTGATGGAGAGATCCCAAAAAGAGAGAGAGAAGAAGTCCATTATGGTCTAAATTCTGCATTCAAATTTAATTTGGATTTTGTATGTTGTTTGATGCTTCTTATGTGGCTGCAGATCTTCATGCTTCGTGAATTAAAGTTAATGTGTATTGCTATAAACTCCTCAATGGTATGAGTTAATTTACCAGAAACATGTGTAATTTTTTATGAAGTATATTAATAATTATTCATACCATTATAAGTATAAATAGCTGAAAAAATAATGAAACAACATTTTTTACTTATCATGCGGCATTTAATGTGTTAATGATCAGTTATTAGCCTTCTATTGTCTGATAACTGTTGCTCACAAATACTACTATGCAATGTTGTTTTATTGTGTGTATGAAATCAAAGAATATCCCATGTTAATTATTAGATCTGGAAGAATTTATTATAAAGGTGTTTGAAACAAGAGTGCTAAATATCAACTTGACAGTGGTAGTGACAGCTTGCTGGTGTCAGCCAAATTATTATTTGCCATGGTAAAATTCAATTAATAAGGATTAAGTAACAATTTTGTTTTCTATTATTTTGGTGCATTCTTGTTTACCACTTATAGTGAGGGCATGAAAGGTCAGCTTAACAATGCTAGGGTTTGATTCAGAGGCAATGTTGTAGTAGATTAGTATTTTAGTGTTGAGCTAAAAATGTCTCCAGTTCCAGGCTTTTAATTCTATTTTATGAACATTTGCCACAATGTTACTTGATGGGGAAAAGTTTCAAATCCTTTTTATTAATACTGTGTGAAAATATGAATATATATAGCTTCCTATATAAATTTCTTACAAAGTCTCTATGTATCGTTCCTTTTGGGGACATTGTAGATAATAATAAATGTAGTATCACGTCTATTCTAAATTCAGTTATAAAATCAACGACACATCATAGATAAAAAGTAATTTAATAAAATCATCCTACAAGACATACATAGCTTTAAAAATCCAGAGCACTTTCGAGCATTACTATACCCTTCATCAGTAGCTATATGAAATAGTAAACATGGAATGCTTACATGTAGACCAGATCAGCAGACAAATTTGCATAAATAAACACAAAATAATGGTAGTACAAGCAGGCTATTAAAATTAATTAATTTTAATAGCCTGCTTGTACTACCATTATTTTGTGTTTTATTTATGCTGTTTATTTTGTGTTTATTTATATTTGTCTGCTGATCTGGTCTACATGTAAGCATTCCGTGTTTACTGTTCCGTATAGCCACTGATGAAGGGTATAGTAATGCTCGAAAGTGCTCTGGATTTTTAAAGCTATGTACATCTTGTAGAATGATTTTATTATATGACCTTTTATCTATGCTGTTGTGTTATTGATTTTATAACTGAACATAGATATTTTACAGAATAACTTTTATGAAATCCGATTATTATAAAATAAAACTGAATATTTTTCCTTGCAGGAGACTTTGCTATGTTACTTAAAACTGGTATGAAAGTAAAACAAGCTTTGTTTTACAATGCTTTGTCTTCCATTCTGTGTTTTGTGGGTATGATTATTGGTGTTTCGCTGGGAAATGTCAACTCGGCAACAAGCTGGGTGTTTGCTGGCACTGCTGGAATGTTCCTCTATATTGCACTTGTAGATATGGTATGTAAAACTGTCAAGTATTCTTCTATGTTTTAAAATAAGTTTATATTTTTAAATAGGGAACTAATTAAAAAAAGTTTAATATTTAAATTGGAAAATGACGGATTTACCGGAGTTAAACATTCATGACCTAATGATTTAACATGGCTGTTTTAGTGCAGTTGTCTGTGTAAATCTACCAGGGACATTTAAAATCAAGTGGAGGGACAGTGCAACAAAAGCTAGCGGAATTTCATATCAATGTAGAGGATTTTGGTTACATGAAATTATACAAATGGCAAATAGTTTTATCCGCACGAATCATCAATAAACTTATAATATTTTTACTCGGTGCTCGTTCTTGTCCTTCTACAGTAAAACTTAGAATCCACTAATTTTCTTGCTGAATCCATACAGAAAACCTGTATTTAATTTCAGGAATAGTCAGTAAGTGCATTTCTAGAGTTTACCAAAATACATAATGATTCATCTAGTATGTACCGAAATACATGTTTATTCTTTAAGATTTTGCCATTATCTAAAAATGCACATTAGGGTTTTAGCTGTAAATATAAATATTTTTTCTTTTGACTTTCATTTTTCTTATACATCAATTCCTGTACAAATTTATTTTATAATTTTCACCCCCTTTCATTTAATATTTGGTTATAAAAAAGTTTGTTAAATAATAACATTTGCATTGGAATTTTTACAAACATTCCTGATTAAAGGTTAATGTATTTATCTTTTGCTCTGACTTTTATCTCTTTTGTGACATTTTATTCATTTTTATTACTTTCTTTATATACATATAATGTATAAGGAAAGTATTGTGACGGGGTCGAGAATTCGAATTCGAGTTTTCGACGGGAGAGCACGTTTCAAGCATCCCTGAACACGAATCAGGCTTTTTTGAGATGATGTTTGTGTGTGTGTGCCTGTGAAAGTATATGTGTGTGTGTGAAAGTATATGTGTGTGTGTGAAAATATATGTGTGTGTGTGTGAAAATATATATATATATATGTGTGTGTGTGTGTGTGTGTGTGTGTCAGTGAGTCTGTGGAGACGATAACTGACGAACGAATGGAGCAATTCGAACAAAATTTGGTACAAAAATTACAACCCATAATACTGGAAGCTTTTTATACACAATCGGATGTTCATAACCCCCCTTAAATTTTCGAGTGAAATTTTGAAAAATCATAAAAAAATTAAAAACTTTAATAAAGTTACGTAAATAGTCATTTCTTATGTAATTTTTCATTAGAAAATGATTGACATAAATTTTTGGATGCTAATATGAACTGTTCTCGAGATATTGCACATTTCTCAAATAAATTTATCAAAAAATCCCATAAATTAAAAAAAAGTATTAACTGTTGAGAAACATGTTCACTTTTCATATGTAATATCATGCGATAAATTTGGTGACACCACTCTCGTGGATCTAGCTCATTCCATTCATGAATAAAGATACTTTGAGTAATACTTTTGTATTTGAACACCAATATTCATTTTTCTGCTATAAGAATAACTTATTTCTCCATCCATAACGCTTGGCGAGATTTTAGCGACGAATTTGGCAGAATGTTGCCAACTTGGCGACTTTTTTAAATGTTGCCAAATTAAGGAAAATCTCGCCAAATGGATAAAAATGACATTAAATCAATGAAAATGACGACTAATTGACAAAAATTCAATATCTTGGAAAGAATATAAGTATCTACTATAAGAATAACCTATTTTTACTTTCCTTATATACATAATGTATAAGGAAAGTATTGTGATGGGGTTGAAAATTCGAATTCGAGTTTTCGACGGGAGAGCACGTTTCAAGCATCCCTGATCACGAATCAAACATTTTTGAAGTGATGTCTGTGTGTGTGTGTGTGTGTGTAGAAAGCCCAGACCACACGACCAACCCGAAGGCTTATGGTTGCTGCATGTGTGGCCGGATGTGTGTGTGTGTATGTGTGTGTGTGTGTGTCAGTGAGTCTGTGGAGACGATAACTGATGAACGAATGGACCGATTCGAACCAATTTTGGTACAAAAATCACAATTCGTAAACACTGGAAGCCTATTGTTTTTATACGCAATCGAATGTTCAGAACCCCCTAAATTTTCGAATGAAATTTTGAAAAAATCGTCAAAAAATCAAAACCGCTAATAAAGTTACGCAAATAGACATTTCTTATGTAATTTTTCATTAGAAAATGATTGGCATAAATTTTAGAACGCTAACATGAACCGTTCTCGAGATATTGTATATTTTTCAAAAAAATTATCAAAAAGTCATATAAAATGAAAAAAAAAAATTCCTATTGAGAAATATGTAATACCATACGATAAATTGGGTGACATCATTCTCGTGGATCTAGCTCATTCCATTCAAGGAAAAAGATACTTTGAGTAATACGTTTGTAGTTGAACGCCAATAATCATTTGTCTGCTGTAAGAATATCATATTTCTTCGTCCATAACGCTTGGCGAGATTTTGGCGACGAATTTGGCGGAATGTCGCCAACTTGGCGACTTTTTGAAATGTTACCAAATTAAAGAAAATCCCGCCAAATGGATAAAAATAACGCTAAATCAATGAAAATGACGACTAATTGTCAAAAACTCAATATCTTGGAAGGAATATTAGTATCTAATATAAGAAAAACCTATTTTTTTACTGTAAAAGTAGTAAATTCATTACATTATATAAGGAAAGTCATGTGTTGCCCACATCAGATTTTTTTTTTACTGCAACAGTAGTAAATTCATTGCATTATATAAGGAAAGTCATGTGCTGCCTACATCACATTTTTTTTGTTATCTCACACACTTGTTAAATTTTTGGAATGGTTACAGGATGCTTATGGTCCTTAAGGCCTTAACTGCTTAATCCCTTTTACATGTAATTTCACAAAAGAATAAAAAGCATAAATGAAATCTGCATAAATAAAGCAATATAATCCCATGTATAATAGGATATCTATTTCATAATCACAAATCTGATAGTAAATCTCTTATTCTTTTAAAACATCTTTATTATTATTATTTATTATTATTTACATTAGTGATAATTATGTATTGTGGAAATTCACTTTCAACTGTTCCATGAAGAAAAAAAAATAAAAATTATATTTTGCAAATTTACTTGCTTGGTGACACTGTTTTACCTTCTAGAGTCATTTAGTATTATTTCGGTTGTGATTGCATTGTGGGGTAAAGAATGTGAAGTTAATGATTACAATCTCCTGCACATTTCTTTAAAATGCCAATTTCAAGGGAATTATTATTTAGTACAGGATCTATTATCCTGTACTGTATAGCAATTCCATTCATGGAATTGTCATACTTGGGACTTCAGGCATTCTGGGTAAGGGGATTTTCCATAATTCGTAACACTTTTTCTAAAACAGTAAAACAGTTTTCTAAACAGTGTACAGTTAACAAAACAGTTAACTGGAAATGCCAAAAGTTAATTTTTATGTTAAGAATTTCAAAAATATGTGAAAATGAAATCCATAAATTGAAAATTATAAACTTACTAGTACACGAGAAAAAAAAATTAAAAATCTCTGCAAATTTCTTTAGATTCAGTAGCTTTTTCCAAAAGCGTGAATTAATTATTTTTCCAAAAGCATACTATGAAGTCATCGAGGCATCAAACGAATATGCACCCATTCTAAAAAAGAAAATATGTTTTTGTTTTTTTAAAATATAAGTTTTTTATATCGTTTCACAAGCAAACTGTTTTGTCATTCGTTGAAAGTATGTTTATATGACATGGAACAAATATATCCACCATGGAGGTAGAGTTCACTTTTACCTCCATGATACTTGTAGTTTTCCTCTTCTTCCGGAAATATTTTTAGCAACATTTCCGGTGTGGTAAGTTGTGGATTCAGCCAGACCTTTGTTTATGTCAGGATTGCAAACCGTTGAAGCGAGAAAAATGTAGATTTCAATGCATTATTTTATAATATTAATATTGCTAATTAAAGCAAAAAATCATTTGTCGGGATTTTAAACAAAAAACTGCTATTTGGTGCAATTTTTGGCAAATAATTGAGTGTTGGCGCAGAATTTGGCATTATTTTGCCGCATTCCGGTTTGAGGAGAGTCCGGGTATTGGGACGCCGGATAAGAGGTCGCATACTGTATAGGTATTCATTAAATAGAGATGAAAGCATGTATAAATTTTGATTAATATTCACAAAAGTTAGATCTGGTCTGCTATATGTTAAAAATTGTCATGTGGTATATGCCATAGATTTAATTTTATCATAGAATCATTCTTATCATAGATTGTTATCTGCCCTGTTATAGGTAAAAATTATGTCTTTTAGCCAACAGATTCATAAATATTGCTCATACTTGCTTTATGGCTTGCTTGGAGACAGCAGTGCGGACCTGGCCTTCCTCTCGGTTTTACAGGATTAGTTTCGCACCCCTGAGGACTTACGGACCCACATGTTTAGTGTGATCGTACTCCGCGTGAACACGGCGGCAGTTTTTTCTTTTTCCAGCAGAGGGAATCGAACCCGGGTCTACCAAGTGCAATTCCTGTGCGCTAACCAGTGAGCTACCGCGCCCACGAGGCTTGTTTGTATCATCCTGTTTTAAGCCTCCAGTTGACATTTCACTGATACTGTTTAGGTTTGAATTGTTACAGTTTACAGTAAAGTTTAAGCGGACAAATAAAAATCTTTAGCATTTTAGCTAAAATCTCAGAAATTATTTTAGGCATTTCCAGATTTTCTTTAGCCAGAGTGTCAGTTTTAAATTCTTTTAAATATCGATATAGAATAAACATAAGATGTTCATCTGAAAAGAAAAAGTTGGTTACTATTACTAATTAACTAATTTTTCATTCCAATGTTATTTGAGCTACAAATTATGCTGAAATATCAACTATAAAATTATACTTACGTGGTAAAATGATTTCAACCATGAATAGCAGGTGCTAGTTCTAAGATAACAAATAAAATCATGGACTAACTTGATGCTCCAGTAAACCTAAATTAAAAATTAATAGGAAATATTTCTTTCAGAAAATCTACCAGGTGCATGTTATTTTTAACATTAATGGTGATTATATTGCTTGCATTATATTGCTTAATGATTATATTGCTTTGCACCGATTTGTGTAAAATTCATCAGAATTGCTAAAAATCATGCTAAAACATAAAATAACTATAAAAGTTATTCTAATTTTTAAAAAATCTTGCCGAGACGCACCATCCTGGGTCCTGCGGTACTCATGTACTAAATTTCATAGCCATATGACATTTATATTTCCCATACAAGTAGCATAACCAGGCATCTTCTTTTATTATTATAAATAATTAACATTTGTATTAACTGTGCTTTTTCAAGTTTTAGGGATCTACCAAACTTTTTGATATCTGATAATTTGCTCATTATATGCAAGATCAATTTGAAATGTTAGAAATTTCTTTTATAAATATTTGTAACATTATTTATTTATTTTTTAACAGTTACCAGAACTAACGTCAGAAAATGGATCTGGCACTGCAGCTTTTACAACTCTTCTGTTTCAAGTAACTGGCATATTCCTTGGAATTTGCATCATGCTTTTTATTGCACTCTATGAACATGAACTACTGTCATTGGTCAGCAGCTGATAAACATAATTGTTAATAGCATACTTTTCTCATTTGTTGTGAGTGGCTTCCTGGGAGTAGCTGTGTTCTACCGAAAAGAGTTTTCATATCTCTCGCCAAATGCTAAGAATGTCTATTAGTTTTAATTCTAGGCATTCAGTCCTAAAAATTTGCGTGAAATGTATGTAATCTTCACTAGGATTTGGAATTTGTATTTCTTTTTATATGCTAAAGGTTTTTGAATGTTTCAGAAAAATAATTCAGCTGTTCTTAGTTTTTACATTTGTTTTACCCATTGAGCTTTATCGTACTGTTGGAGTGATTGTTAATCCCATCGCATGAGCCGTCACATAAGAGTTTAAGAAAAACCCAGGAATTTTAAGATGCAAGAATAAACTTGGCAATTTTGGAAGCATTGGAGACTTTGATGCGAAGAAACTAATGTATGTGTGTCTAATATGCTCTGGTCAAAGTTTAATCCTTAATGATGGTTTGCCATTGAGTTACATTTTCTAAATTGTTATATTAGTTTAGAAGTAAAAGAATCGCTTGAAATAAGATTTTTGAGAATTTGAAATTACTATAATTTTGATGAAAATATGTTATTCATATCAGTTACAGAATTATTAAAATGTTATTGATACTAATATAGATTTTTTATTGCCATTAATATTTAATAAATATTAAAAAAATTAATCACTTTGAAATAAGCATTTCATAGTTCAAGAGTGTTTTTTACTTTTAAAATATTTACAAATTAAATTATATTTTATTTGTAGAATTAATTTTTATTTTAATAAGGAAAGGACAATTTAAATGTTTTTCTTAGATTTAGTAAGTTTCCCTAAATTTTCTATGCTTCAGCTATTTGTAATTCTGAAGGAAACAAATAAATATCAGTTTTATTTATAAATCAAACTCATTCCTTTCAGAATGCGAAATGCAATGATTGAAAATTTCCACATTTTGGGCTATCAAAATTCTCAGTTATTCCAAAATTCCCTTCTCCCAAACCCTGTTTTTTCCTGGGAATAAAATTGATTTTTTGCAATCTGCAATTCTACTGTTACGCCTCTCTGGAAGAAGAGGCAGTACATGCAAGCCTCCTCCACCCTTGTTCCCTGTACTATTGTGTACAAGTCTTCTCCTTTTGTGGAGATTATGTTGTTTCCTGGCAAAGGCCATGCCCTTGAATCCTAGAATATTCAAATGCAAAAAGCAATCACTCCAGTAGTATAATAGAGCTAAATGTTTTCACTGTATGTTTGAACTCCCCAAACCGATGTGATACATGCAGGTATATAGTGCCTTGAGGATGTAAAAAAATTCTCTTGATGTGTATGCTTTTAATTCACGTTTATTGTACTATATAAAACCTATCTACAAAACATTTTATAAAACTTAAGTGCTTATTGATGTAGTTAATAATGAGTTTTTGCACAAAAGACTAGCATATCTCTTTTTCATATGATGTTAAATGTCTTATCAGGGTTTATGGTGTGAGTAGAATTCTATTTTGAATTTACATTGCAAATTTTGTACTTAAAAAAGTAAATAGCAAAACTGTTTTAACCCAAAGTTAAATAGGCATCTATGTTTATTTGAATTATATTTTCATAAAAAATGTTTGTTAAAAAATTATCAAGATCTTAATATATTAATCTAAAATTATGTGAAGTGAAGTCAAAGCTAATACTTTGGCATGCATTTAATGACTTTAACTTATCTCTGTGTCACTTGAAGGGTCAGCACTCACCATCAGCAATCCGGATGTTTCTGCCAATAATAGAATAGCCAAAGGAAGCAGTTTTACTTTATAGTTCATAGGTTTTTATTACTAATGAAAATAAAAAGGGAAGTTTTAGCTGTTTTCTCCATTGATTTATAAATCTAAAGAATAAAATAGTCCGATCTTCTTTGCAAACCAATTTACAGGAACCTAAATGTTTGGTAATTATTTGCAAGAAAAAAGATGAGGGGTGGGTGGGGGGAAATAATGTACGTAAATAACACGAGATTTACCCAAACCATTTTTATCCTGTTGCAGTAACCAATTAAGCATAAAATCAGAAATATATAAATTTGAAAATATTTCCCCAAAACAAAATAAACTATTTAAGAAGTTCAAAATATTTCTGTAGTCTTATTTTATCCCTTTATATCAACTCAATACAAAATCTGATACTGTCTATTTTTTAAATTAATTATCTAACATTTGCTTAGGTGGTGAAAATTAAATTAAAATTTCCAGTCTTATGCAATGCATTTGACTGATAAGTGTGGTTTAACATATGCCAAATTAAAGACGATAAAATGACAGAAGATATACCTATATTATTGTTTTGTATTGTTTCAACAATCAGTTAAATACAATAAAAAATATGAGTTTAAAAAATCATGCCAAAATAATATAGATGGTGGCTTAAAATTGAAAATATCCACAATTCTTGTAATTTCCATTCAAGGTCATAATAAGATTCAATTAAAAATATAATACTATTCATTTATAAAATTCATTTTTGTATCAATTTCTTTATTACTTCAATCGTATAAATTGAATTAAAATCATCTGTCATATAAACACATTTGATTAAATTCCACTGCTAAGCAGGATGCTGTAATTTTCTTCAAAAAATTTTTCAAGGGAAAAAAAAATTATCTGCATAAAGCTATCTATTTATATGGAAAGTTTGATTTTGCATTTTTATTATTATCTTGAGAACGCCTGGTCCTAGAAACTCGAAACTTTGACAAGGTTACCTGCAGTAAAATAGAGAATAACTATACCAAATTTGGGGAGGAAAAATCTGTCAAAAACTGTGTATTTGTATACAGAACAGACAACTAAACAAATAAACTTTCCATTTCCTATATATTAATAGATATAAATGACAATGAGCTTAATTTGTTCTGCTGTTCTAAAGCAGAACTAATTGTAGACGTAATTATGATTGATAAACTATGATTATATCAGGACTGAAAATATTTTTACAAGTTCTACTTGAATTAATCTATTAAAAAAAAAAAAGCTAAGAATGAGACTAGAAAATAGGTAGCTTGTAATGTATCAAGAGCACTTGATAAGACTAAAAATATTCTGTATAACCAGGTGTGCTTCAGGCTACTGTCAGGCTACAGTAATGGTTTTGAATAACTAGAATTGACTTTTCATAGATTGATAGCAGAGATTGTTGACACTACAACGAGGATGACAAAACAAGGGTTATTAACTGTATTTTAATGATGATTGAAATTCTATGTATTGCTTGAATGAATCAAATCACGTTTTTATTGCATTTCAATGATCTTATATAACTGTCTAAGATCTTAAAATGTATTTTGATCTTTATATTGTATATGAATTAGTACATGTTTAAAATGTTGTCGAAATGCTTGTCATATGTCCTTTGTCATGTGCTTATGTGGTTATCTTCTTTTATGATTTATACTTGGAATTGTCAATCTGTTATGACCATTGAATTCTGCTTGCACTTTTCGCTGAAATATTTAGATTGAATTTTTAATATGGCAATTTTTAGAGTTCTGAATTATTTTTTCATAAGTTAAATCTTCAATTTAGAATATTTTGAAGTAATAAATAAGTTTGTTAAGAATATCTAGTTATGCTATTTTAAGGATATTCTGCCATGTAAATAATTGATTTTTTCTTTTTATGAATACAATTTATTTTTTGGAGTTAACACCTTGCTTTATTAAATAATGTATAAATATTGCATTAGCCCAAATAGGATATGACCTTGAATGTATTGCTGCCCATTATAGAGGCATTCACAATCTATTTGGATTCAGTTTTTGATGCAGAGGAACGGTGCAGGATGTAAATAAGAACAGAACTTTATCTAAAAGGACATTCCGCTGTCTGAGAGTATTTTTCATTAGTCCTGGAATATAATGCGTGTCATTATTATACAAAAGAGAATTGATCAAAAACATTGTGTAATATTCAAGTTAATATGACACATTTATTTGCTAAAGATAGCCTTTATAGTGGAGATGTTTGATTGTAATTTTATAACTGAATCTGAAATAGATTAAAACAACAAGCATATGGACTTGCACAAAATATGGACAGCTGGATTATGTGCATGTATTTATTGAAAATAGAAATGAATGATGTGTATTACCTTTGTAGTTGATTTTATCTCTTATCCGCTTTTGTTTTTTGAGATTATATTATTATTTATTCTTAGGTTAATTTTTCTTGGTTGATGCGAGTGCAGTGTTTTGTACAGGGTTGGGAAGTAACTGAATAAAAGTAACAGTGTTGTCCATAATAGTTACTCTTTATGAATTAATGAATTAAAGTTTTTTTTTATTTATTTTTTATTTTTTTTTTTGTTGCTTTTAGAAATTTAGTATCTGTAACAGTTCTCAAAGTGAGTAAAAATTACCTATTGTTTTTTCCAATTTTTTTTTTTTTTTTAAATACACAAATCATTAATTTTAATATTTTTTTTCAATATTTATGTAAATTAATTTTTCAATGAACATAAATGCATAATGATTGTGCATTTTTCTGCATTTATTATTACTTTGGCTTATGTAATCTGATCAAAACATCTAAAGATGAGAAACTAAAAAATAATGATTTTTAATTTTTTAGTCAATTTTTTGGAAAATTTTGCCATTTTCCGGGCTTAATGTCTTTTAGCAGATAGAAAATTTTTGAAAGTTTCAAAATGTAAAACATGGATATTTTAGTAATTTTATAAAATTTACCCCCCTTATCCACTTATTGCCCTTACCCAAAAAATACTGTCTTTCCTTAGATAAAAATATACATGAAATCTAATCTCTAATGCAGAATTGTGCAATTGACAGTCTTTGAACAAGGATAATGTTTAGATAACATATTTTGATTAACTAAATTACTAAAATTTATTTATTAATTACTATTATTAATTATTAAGAAAATGAATACATATTGATATTTAATGAAATGCATAACCGTAATAAAATGTGATGCGTAAATATAATTGAAGTAATTTTAATGGCAGCAAAAGCATTTTGATCAAAATGTTACTCTGTATTTTGTTGCAGTCAAACAGTGTTGTATAAAGTGTATAAAGTTAAAATGTAAAATATGTATTTATGTCACTGTTTCTTTTTCTTTTTGGAGATGAATCATTAATTCATACACGCCAATTGTATCGTGCACTTTTCATTAAATAAATCAAACTCTTCGATTTTAATGAAACATTTACCACCATTAGATTTAATAAATTTAATTTTAATGAAAAATAATATATACCAACATTGTTAAATCTGAACAGCAACACTGAAAACATTTAATAAAAAGCCATTTTTCCACATTACGCGAATTCCAGTTTTGTATTGCACAAATATTTTTTGTACTGCACAGATTGTGCGCTTCTGCATGTTAAGAAAAATACCCTGAGTAACTTACTCGTTACATTTTTAAAGTAACTTTACCCAATCCTGGTGTCCTAAGGGGCATAATATATTTTTTACTTATGTATTTTTAGCGTAGATCTGAGTTGTGTGATCTAATGTACTAGACATGTATAAGATGCGGAGTTTATGTACTTATTGCATGTAAATAACATTCCTACAGCCCAGGTTTATTTTGAAGCTTTTGTTAGGATTGTGCTGAATTTAGTCAAGATGTTCTGATTTCTTTGTGTTTATATTTGTGTTGGATTTCGCATTTTGCTTCTGTTTACATTTAAAGTAACTAGCATTTATTTCTTTTGTTTTGTGCTGTCATTTTATTGTGTTTCATAGGATTCATTTTGGATAAACATAAGTGAAAATTCATAAATTTCCTCTGATTGTTTTTAAAAAGATGCTACCTGATTTAATGAAAACTGATTTGGTTATCTCTGATAAAGTGAAACATAAGTGTGGTTTTATATGAAGGTAATAAAAAGTTCGCAGATTTACAGATTTAATTTTATAGAATGATTTATTTTAAATTTGTAGTTTTACTAGCAAGAAATACCCAGCTTTGCTTCTGGTAATTTAGGGTATATGCAAATTCTTGAAACATTTGAAATTATATATTTTTTTATTAAAAAACATCCCTTGCCCTTAAAAGTTTATATATATATATATATATATATATATAATAATAATAATAGTTTGAAAGTCCAATGAAAGAAAAGTGAGAAGCTGTAACTCAAAAAACCAAACTTTTTAACAAGCCTACAAAATAAAAGTATAAATCAGAAAATATTCAAACATATGGATAAAAATACAAAATTCGAATCATCAAGTTAAAGAAAATCTACAAAAATGGAATCGATAAAAGAAAAACAAAAGCAAATGAAATATATATATATAGATATATATGTGCTTCAGACCATTTTCAATAAAATATAAGTCACTGGTATTTAAAATACAAGTAAATACATTTCTTACTATATATATATATATATAAAGATGAATTAATTAAAATAGAATTATTGAAGAGAAATAGTAAAGCAACCATAACAAGCAAAAGTATTCAAATACCAACCAGAAATATATATATATATATATTTAGTCTCTGCTAACTTTTAGAAAGTTTAGCTTCTGTGGAAATCTATTTTAAAAATAAAACATTCTGGCTCTCATTTATATAAAAAAAAAAAAAAAAAAAAAAAATTAGGTTTTAAAACATCCTTAAAACTTATGGTGAGAAATAAGTGAGAGACTTGCTTATTGTTTGCACAAAAATAATAGGTCTTAATAGGCTGTAAGTGTGCATAAATCAAAATGCATATTTGTATTAAAATATTAAAAATGTACTACAATATTTCCAAACTTTAGAAAAAGATAAATAAAAATAAAACACTTATCATCAAATTATGAATTACAAATTTTTAAAACATGTGAAACTAGAATCTGTTAAAAATAGCCCTAGCTTTAGCTACAATTGACAATAATTTGTGGCATTTCAAATATAATCTACTATAACAAAGATGTTCTACAACTTTTTAATTGATAATTGTTCTCTATTTTGCTTTGCTGTCAAGATAGTTTTTTTCTTTAATTTTCAAATTTGTCACTAGCATTGTTGTAACTGTTTTCATTCAATCAGGCATGTCTTGTATTCTCTAGGAAAACCTAACTTTTTATCTGTAGGAAGTTTTGTTAAAAAATATTGAGTCCCTGCTGAAATTTTGTTTTGTTTACACCCTGTATAATTATGTACAGGTTTATTTTAATTTATAAATGATTTTCATCTTTTATGAAAAAAATCATAATGGACACAAGGTGAATTAGTCCATTTTAGACACTTTTTTTTTGTCCCTAATATTATTGTCTGAGAAACATTTGATCTGAATATTGTTGTTTTATTTTAATGTTTTGAATTTGGCTGTTTTTACTACACATTTGGATGACAGAAACAAATAATATTTTGATGTTGTATATATGTTTATGATAATATGTAAATATCCCATTTTCAATCGTTATTAGTGGCAATCCCTGACTCTAGAGCAGTTTGTTTTCCAATGGGTTATTATGAATTCTCAAATTTTACCGTATTTGGTTCTAAAAATGTAAGATGCGATATACGGTTTTGTAATTTGAAAGCTGTACTTCAACTGCTTGAGACTTAGTAAAAGTGGAATTAAAAAAAATTGAGGATTTTGTTTAGTTGCTTATTTCTTTAATAATATTCTTTATAGTAATGTGTTTTTGCTGCATTTATAAGTATCTTAACTGATTGCAATGGAAGTAATTACAGAATTTTTGAAGTATTATTTGTGAGTACTGCTATGATTGCATTTTATTGTATTTGTGAATTTAAGCGTTTCTTAACCCAATTCAAGTACTTCTGGTGCCTATCTCCTTAAAGTTTTGCATATTTACATTGCATGTAAGATATTAGTACAATAATTTCCATATTTTATGAATGCAAAAAATATTTATTTTTCTGCAGATGGTTGGGATGCATTAATTAATGCTATTTGTATATGTACTTCCAACAAATTTTAATAGATATTGGCTAAAATACTATCCACGAATACTTAATTACTAGAAAGTATTTGAGATTAACAAAATTGAATATAACGTCACTAGAAGAATTTCGAATACCTTGAATATCGCACCATGATAAACAGCAGTTTGCAGAATAAAAAGTTGAGATACTTCAGAAGAAGAAATATGAAACTAACTAGATGAAAGTTTGCTTTCACCAAGTGAAAGCATTTTCTACAACTGGGAAAATAACTGTCTGTTTTCTGTTTTGTGAAATTATCTTTGAAATATTTAATAATAATACCGTTAAAAGTTTCAGATTGACTAAGTATAAAACCACAGTAAAATAATTAAATTTTAAAATAAAAAGTTTTTTAATTTCACATTTTGTTATTTTTTTTAATTTACTTTATTAATTTATTAACCATTAATATTTAATAAATATAAATATTATTTATAATCAATTTGAAATAACTATTTGAGGTATTCGAATATTCAAGATTTGGTTAATATTCGAATTCGATATTCGCATTTGAAGAAAGTGTTATTCACACATCTCAAGTTTTTAGTTATGTTTTAATGAGACCTAGTCTACGGATATGCATAACAAATATCCATAAAAATATTGTATAGACCCTTAAGTCCTTAAAAATTTTAGTATTACATTTAGTCAGTATTACAACAAATGGAAATATTGCTTGTGCGAATATCACTTTCTAGTACTTCCTTGAAGAAAGTGGGTATAAGGAAATTCAAGGAAGTACTAGGAAGTTGTATAATCAGTTTGTTATATTAGCCACAACATTTATTTTAATGCAGTATTTCTTTTCTCGTTTTATGTTTTTCTAATGCATTTTCTTCATTGGAAGCAATCATGACATTGCTGTTTTTCTTCTGGAAATTACTGTAAACCTAATATACTGTAAAATTTTTATCATTCCTGCTTTTAAAGAAGTAAATGGTAGACTGTAAATGCTTTGTGTATAGTATTATTTTTTTATTTTGTATAATTTTATGTCCAAGCTGATTTTGCATTTTGTTTTTCTATCCTTGTTTGGTTTGAGTATATATAGTAGATTCTGGATCATCAATTGTTTTAAATTCCTTTATGTAGTATTATGGTCTAAGTATTTTATGAATGAATGTTTCTTGTGCTTATTAATGAGTTTTTGATCCTATAATCGAAAAGTAACACATAGCTAAATATTCACAACCTGATGATTAATCAGGAGTGTTTAGCTTTTCCCCAAACTACATTGTTATGTATTCAAACAGAGTTCTAGATTTTTTATGTTTGGGTAGTGTCCACCTCAATTTTATTTTTAATTTGTTCTGTATTTGTATGTAAGTCAGTATTTTGTTAGTGAAGTATTTTCTGCGCTTTCTATTATATTTCGATAAATAAAAATATTGTCAAATTGTGCTACTTATTTTAGTTAATAAAATGCAAAACTTCATTTTTTATGTTATTTTAGTTAATCCAGAGTCTTTTATGTATTTGTGAAGTTTTAGATTGTTTTTAATATGTTTGACATTGTCTGTTACGAAAAGCCCCCAGCATTTATTTAGTTTCACATGTTTGCAACTTTTGATTATGCATTTTCCTGCAGTTCTTTGTATTACATTTGAGGTATTGTCATCAAAAATGAGATTTACTGTTTTAATGACTTCTTAAAAATAATGAATGTATTTCATAACTTTTTGGGGAAATGGTTACCGAAGATCATTAATATGAGTTTTAAAATATGCATCAATTTCATCATAAATCTGGTATTTTCAGTGAAGTACTGGCCATTAAATAGTTCACCTAATGCAATTAAAAGTGTTTATTTATTTATTTTTTAGAAAAACAGAAGTTCTGATAAACTATTTTGAAAATTTATCGATTTACCTCTAATTTCTTCCTAATAGTCATACCCCTTTTCTATATAGAGTTCGTAGGTAAATCCTTAAGCACTCCAATAATGTTGTAAATCAGGGTCCACAAGTGTATACATTAGGTTTATCTGTAGTAAAGTGATCATGTGAGTAAAAATGATTTTAGTGCCACTAGTGGGGAATTTTTAAATTTGGAATAACGAATTCCACAACAAAGCAAAGTAAATGAAAAAAGCCATTATAAAACATTATCTAATTAGTAGGAATCACCAGTGAAACTGTTATAAAAGAAATTTAATTACCATGATATGGTTAGTGCTGCTGAATGGCTATTATATTCAGGAATGACACAGTAAACAACACTTAAATGAACAGATATCTACTGTAGAACCTATTTAACTTGCCCTCTATTAAAATCAATAGCATGCACAATTGAATGCCAGAAATAATATTATAGCATACTTTGACAAACATTGCAGATCACTATGATAGAAGCTCCGATGATATAACTTTTTGACAGGTATATATTACCTTATATATATGCATTTCATTAGTTGTTGGTGTCAATTGCTACTTGTTAGGCAATACTCTACAACTTTAATTGACTTTTTACATCTATCTCACTTTTTTGCCGCATTCATTATCCCAACTTTTTAAATTCTTCGCTAAAAGCACAGCAATCATTTTTATTCAATCAGGCATAAGCACTTTACTATAGATAGACCTAATGAGTCCACTCATGGCCCTTTCTTTGCAATGTTATTGGGGTGCTCAAGGACTGTCCTAGGAATACTGTAGGTGCTTTAATAATCCACTCACAATGCTATTCTTGCTTGATTTTATGGAATAATTTGTTCACTCATTTCATATTATCATATTTTAACTGACATTTAACTTACGCATTATTTTTGTATTTTCCAATGAATAATAGCATTTTTTAATTACTAAATAATTTTTCAACATTTTTATCAAAATGTACTCGTACAAAATTTAATATATATATATATATATAATTTTCACTTATGTGATATAGCTTCTTACAATCATGTTCTTGTATTAATGAACATTTTTATTTTCCTACAATCTCATATATTTTAATGTATCTCTTTTCATTGTCATCTGCTTGTTCAATAGTCAATTCTTTTTAACTGAATTAATAATTGTGATATTTTGCAATAATATGCAAAGATAATCTAACCAAGGGTTGCTCGATGTGGTAAGCGGGGTAAGCACTGCATAGGGGCACCTCATCCAATGTGGTGCCCCCATGTGGAAATTTTGATTCATGAAGGCTGTTTAAGGTTGATTTTTAGCATTTTTGAAAGTGCAAAACAGTAATTTTTTTGGTGGAATTAGAATTCAAAGGATAGTTGCCTGTGTGACGATCTGTCTGCAACATCAAGTGAAACCAAATATCAATGCAGTTAATCCCACGCTAATTTTATTTAATAAAAAATGCACAGTAAAATTTTGTTGAAAATGAAATTATTTAGAGCAATTTATAAACACTATATTGCTTAATTCATATTAAATAATTTTAAAACGACTTTCACACACACACACACACACACACACACACACACAGTGAGAGAATATACTTTGCCACTAAATTTATGATGACCTTTTGCTACCTCACCTTTATAACGGCTTGTTACCTTTTGCATGATATTGTAAAGGTGCCAACCCTTAAATTCTTATTCCTCGAAAAAATTACTGTTTTGATCTTTCTGTCAAAATTCAAACTCGAGTTGATTTTTGACAGAAAAAAAATTGCAGACATTGAATCACGAAAAGCTAGACTTAAATTTTTGTTGTATTGTTTGTTATTAGGTATATGTAATAAAAAATAATTGCTTATATTTTGTAAATTATTGCCTTTTGTGGGAGATGAGGTGGGGGAGAGGAGGGTGTTGTTTTGCTTTTTACATGTGGGTGCCATGGGCTAGGGGCACCCTTAAATCTTCCTTAACTGTTTTAACATATATGACCTGAAATTTATGTAATATTATTTTATTTATTTTTTCTAATCTGTGACAATTGTTTTTTGTGCATTGTTGTGTATAGTAATCCTGTTTGTGCAATATTCTGATCATAGGCGTAAAATTCAATGTCTTGTAATGTAGCCAGATTCTAAATTATGTCTTCAGGTATTTTGATTTTAGAATGATCAAGAATACAGAATGTAATCAATTTAATTAAGTGCTTTCATTCATACGGTATTTTTATTTGATTTATATGGTATTATTATTTTATTATTATTATTGTCCCTCAAAAGGTGAAATTAGTGGTTTATACTTTAGACTTTGGGTAAGCTCACCCACTACAGAATTTTTAAATAATTTTACCCATGTGTATTTTTCAACTGATCATAGTGCAAGATATTTGTAATTCTCTAGGAAAGTAGTTCTTAACAGTAATTCTCTATTACTAGGGTGCATAATGAAAAATTTCATGAACCGAAATGCTACTTCAAAATTATTTTGCAACTGAAAATACTAGTATGACAAAAAAAAAAAAGTTCATCTTGTTTACAAGAATATACTATGCTTTTTAAATGGTTTATGCTTTTCTAAAGAACCATTTCAATAATTTCATGAGCTGAAACACCATTCTATTTTGAGCCCTGTTCTCAACCTTTATTCTTAGAATATACCCTGGGGGGCCTGGTATGTTAGTGTTTTCTCAAATTACCCTTAAAATAGGGTAAAGACTTCAAACATTAGTATGATGATAGGCTTTATTTCGGATACATATTACAAAATATTCATAAACCAAGTAAGTGTAAAATAAACCAAGCTATTCTATAAAATTCTAATAAATAAATAATTATTTAATGAAATACCTGCTGTGTAAATACGTAATAAAATATTGAATATCTGCCGTTTTAGGTATAAAGCCAGATTTAATCTGTAATACTTCCCAATGTACCCCTAGGTATAAGTGTACCCCTCAATGAGAACCACTGCTCTAGAATAACCACTTCAAGCTGGCATATTCATTTATTTTTTATTCTTTTATAAGGTTCCATAGTTAAAAAAACAGGAATTTTATTAATAAGTTGTCTGTGCACATTTGTATCCCCTCCTTCCCTCTAAAATGTAACCTGTTCATACAACAATCATAATTTAATGTGTAGGCACAGATTAGTAGCTCATAAAAAAAAACATATAAAGAATTAGAAGGGGGTGGGTAAACCAAAAGACATTTAAATAAATGGAAAAGCATTTTTTCTTTTTTTTCTTATCCACGAATAAAGAAATGAACAAACATATCGAAAACAGTTTTTAGAGATAAATCAACCTAACCCAAATACAGGAAAAATAATAGGAATAGTTTAGGTTGATAAAAAAAAAAGGGTGTGTGGTATGATGAACATCATCTAAGAATAAAATGATAAAAAAAACTTTTCAGTTTTGTATTCACAAAGTTTTATATTTTCATAGTTGTAGAAAAAGAATTAACATCTGAAACACTACTTTTAACTATGGAATTTTTAATGAACCGTGCAGATTTACATGCTTACATCCCAATTCTTTTTTACTTTAAGCTTAGTTTCTGTGAAATTAGTCTTTGTGTCTTTAAAATGACCACATAGTACCCAAACAACAGGCCTCATCTTTATTTTCATTTATGCATTATTGCTATAGAATATGTATAGTTAACTGCAGGGACCATAAAAGTGGGCACAAAAAATGATAAAATATAGCAAGTGTTTTTATCACAATGACATAAAATAATTTTAAACAGAATAATTGCATAATGTTCATTCCAATTTTTCAAAAGTATGTTTGAACAAATCCTTGTAAGTAGCTGTTATGAAATAGATTGCTAATGAGTTCTAAGTGAGCTAGCTCAGTTTACTTAGTGCATTTGTATTCTCATAAGATAGGATATGTTAGTCAGTTGTTCCCCATACTGTATGATCTCTCATAATTACAATTGCATTATAAACACATGTATCAGTCAGAATGTTCAATGTTCAAAAATATAAAATTGATTATGTTACAAAAGTCCAAATTATGTTAAATTTATATTTTCAAATAACCATGGATGTATCAACTTGTGTGTAATATAATGTTGAATATTATACTTTACTTTTCTTTTCCTTAAATAATATTAATTTTTATAAAGCTTATTTGCCTTATTATGATATTTATCATATATTCTCTGGCAGCAACTTTATTATCTCCTCAATCAACTCTTTTAATGTATTCTATCATTTCTTTTTAATGAGAAAAGCTACTCATTTCTTTGTTAATCAGCTTTTATCCATATAAATGATCAAATACTGTCTTTAAATTCAAGTCAGTGCCTTTATATTATCATGAGTATTAGTCTTTAATATAGGTAAAGCTATATAATTTGCAGTAGAAATAGTTAAGTGAAAGTGACTTATGAACAAAATATCCTGTGTGAGTTAACACCAATTGGTTTTACCATGAACTGGTTTTGCAATCCATGTTTAACATGTTATATTTTTTCTCCCATTACATGAACAACTTTTTAATACCTTTGACATCATGTTAACTATGTTCGGATGCACAAATTTTACTGTTTGCCCTGGGTGCCAATGTCTCTAGCTACGACTCAAGATGACATCTTTATATTGAATTGCATTTTAAATGGTTTCAATTTTCTTTAAAAGTCCTTAAAAAAGCCAATAATCTGTAAAATGCAAGAGCTTTTAAAAGCACTGCGTTTTTCTTTTCATTGAGCTCTTAAAAATTCTCCAGGTGATCAGGAATTAAAAAAAAAAAAAAGATTAGATCAGAAAATGTTAAAATGTTAGGAATTTTTTTATTTAAATTTGCCTGTGGATATTATGGAAATATATATATATATAATAAAAAGGTTTGAATGTCCAATGAAAGAAAAGTGAAAAGCTGTATTTATATAGCGGTATATATATATATATATATATATATATATATATATATATATATAAATTAAAATAACAAAAACTAAAGTGCAAGAGTGTGAATCAGTAACCACAGTATCTAACCGCGAGCAAAATAAAAGCGTGTGTGAAAAGCAAAAAGCAACGAGGAAGGGCCGAAAAAGCAGAGCACGGAGAGGCCAGGACAAGGAAAATATATTAAAAAATAGTATATCTGCCAGAAACGTCTTCAGGGGCACATTCTAGACAGATATACTAAAATCCGTTGTTTCTATGATTGCATAAAAACACGTGGTTAAAATATTATGCAATCTGTGCCCAACAACGGAATATCAGAAAAAAACCAAATAGGATAAATTCAATTATATAACATAAAATACCACATAAACATGAAATATAAAATACCATATATATATACATTTTTAATTACCATAGCATACTAAAAAAATAAGGATACTTTGCAAAAATGCAAATGTAAAAAATGAGTAAATAGAAAAGACAATGCAAAATACATTTAATTTATTGTGAAAATACAGCTAATAAATAAAATGATTTCAATAAAAATAATAGTTTGAAAGTCTAATGAAAGAAAAGCGAGAAGCTGTAACTCAAAAAACCTAACTTTCTAACAAGCTTACAAAATAAAAGTATAAATCTGCAAATCTACAATCAAATAGAAAAAAAAAATTATATTTTTTTTTTTCCATTTGATTGTAGATTTGCAGATTTATACTTTTATTTTGTAAGCTTGTTAGAAAGTTAGGTTTTTCGAGTTACAGCTTCTCACTTTTCTTTCATTGGTCTTTCAAACTATTATTTATTTATATATATATATATATATG
Organism: Amaurobius ferox; assembly: GCA_951213105.1. Classification (NCBI taxonomy): domain Eukaryota; kingdom Metazoa; phylum Arthropoda; class Arachnida; order Araneae; family Amaurobiidae; genus Amaurobius; species Amaurobius ferox. The sequence continues at coordinate 67,493,325 of OX578152.1, forward strand.
TGTGTATGTATGTATATATATATATATATATATATATATATATATATATATATATATATATATATATATATATATATATATTTCCAAAACGAATCACTGTGACAGTCGAGGATAATATCATTTGCTTTCTGTTCCTCCAATAGTTTTATGACTATACTTGTTTGTTAGGGGCATACTTAAGTAAAAGTCCTAAAAATATAATTTAGGTACTTATAGTAGTGAGTGAGACTCCTGTCAATATCACATGATGCAGTGGATGAGCTCAGTTCCTTAAATGATATGTGTTCATGTTAAAGTCTAAATTAAGCTTGATTCCTATGTGTGTTTTATTATTTTTTTTGTGAGTTATTTTTGTACTGACAAGTAATAGCATTTGGCATTAAATATGAGTGCCAATACGAAAACACCAGTGGCAATTGCTAAAGGAATAAATGTGGCCAACTTAAGAATTAGGTGTTACAATCTTCAATCTTACTATGCAGTATTATCAATATTTAACGAGATACCTTGGGTTCTTATAAGCATTAAGACTGTCTTGAAATGTGTTTAGGAATCTCAGCAGAGAGGAACTGGTATATTTCCATCTTGTTGATTGTTGATATATGCTTGTTTTTGTATTTCATTGTTATTAAGCTCACACTTGTAAATAAATCAATTTTGTCTTTTCAGAATGTGGAATTTTTTTTATTTGTAGTATAATTTTAACAGAATTCCCATGGTCTTGAAAAAAAAATTTTTTTTTTCATTTAACCCAAATTTATTTTCTCCAAACTGCCTACCTGGGCGTTATTTAATTTTGAGGGAAAACAGGTGAAAACACATAACAAAAAATGGCAATTTATTTTTTATTATCACTTTTGCTCAATTTATCATATTCCAAATCATCAATTTCATCACTTATCCAGCTACCACTTTCAAAATGAACTAAAAAATCACAAATTTTATGTAGTTACAACCTTTTCCATATTGTGGATGTCATTTTGAAGGCTTAAGATTGGTAAGTACAATGTTTAGTCCATAGATGGCATTTGCAGTATAATAATGAAACAATTAGAAGTGATGTCAAAGCACATCTGACTGGAACTAATAAATTTCAATGTTCTCTTGGCATTGGACCATACAGAGTTAAATACCTTTAAAAATATAGTATACCATTGTTATACTCTTCTCTTGTCATTTCCTATTGGTTCGCTGACATTAAGCATATGGTCATATTACATGTAAAATTATTTTGATTATACGACTTAACTTATTATACAGTTTATTTATAGATTGTTTCCTTTTATAATTTCAAATCACAGCTAAACCCGAATTCAAGAAAACACCATTTGTTCTTTTCTATATTTGGAAATTTTTCATCAAACATATGACTAACTATTAAAACATATGACTAACTATTATGACTATTAAAACAGATGACTTACTATTAAAACAGATGACTAACTATTATGACTATTAAAGCAAATGACTAACTATTATGACTATTAAAACAGATGACTATTAAAAGCCAATCGCCGATGTACGTATATAAGCGGTTCTTCAAAATCCCTACTGGGTTGAAAAGCTTGCAAACTTTTTTATACTAGCCGCCTTCGGCGACCAGCCTATTCGCTACCCTTGAAAATTCTGACCATGGCAAACTCGCTGGCGCGACCTATCAGAAAGGTGTAAGGTAACTATTAGGACGGCGAGGAAGTGCCACCCAATTTAGGCCGGAACCCAGTGGGGGAGGCATCCACAGGGACGGTACCCTCCTTCCCCTACCACCAACCTCTCGAAAGGACTTACGGACCCACATGTTTAACGTGATCTTACTGCCCATGAACACGGCGGCAGTTTTGGCAGTGGCGGGAATCGAACCCGGGCCTGCCGAGTGCAATTCCCGCGCTAACCACTGAGCTACCGCGCCCTCAACCCCGTGGAGTTAACAGAGTTTGGTTTAGTTTAATGACTTTAAAACTAATAATGAAATTTTAAGGCACCGCGACAATCTCCATAACTTTTTTTTTATTTTTATTTTTTATTTCTTCAGTGTTTTAGGTTTTTTCATTGTAGTCCCAGCCACCACCCGATGTAGGCAATACATCGCCACAATTCAATCCAGCACAATGAGCCAAAAACCTTATAAAAAGCAAACACTAATTCGATATAACGTAATATTTAAATTATCCTCATTCCATCGTTCCATCATTTAAAATATCCATTTAAAAAATCCATATCGTTCCATCATTTAAAATATAAATATAATAATTTCATATAAATATAATAATTTTACTCTGTATACAGTCACCACCACCCGATGTATACAACACATCACCACAATTCAATCCACCATAATTCAATCATTTAAATTTTATAATGACCATAAGTTCTTAATTTCATTATTTAAAATATCACGTAATTTTCTAATCGATGCACAATCTCCATGGAAATAGCGTAACGTCCCCGGCTGCTCGCGTATCTGGGAGAAAAATCGGAACTTCGCTGAAAATTCGTCGATAAATTTAAAATCATTACTTCTTTAAAATCAGGATCGGGCTGCTATTTATAATTATTTATTGACCAGATTGGACTTCTAAGAATCCCTGATGTTTGAGCTTTCTAAAAATGTAAATTATTAGTCGAAATTGTCGATACTTTTTACGATGCGAAATTTTAAAAACGAAAGTTGTAGGTGGTTATTATTTTAGGTGGCCTTGGATGTCCCCTCCATTTCTGCGCGCGCATGTGGGAGAATCATCGAAACTCCTTAACGGTTCGCCGAGAAATTTAAAATCATTATTTTTTTAAAATCCTGATCGGGCGGCTATTTATAATTATTTATTGACCAGATTGGGTTTGTAAGAAAGCCTGATCTTTGAGCTTTCTAAAAATGTAAATTATTAGTCGAAATACATGGAACTTTTCCGGATGTGAGGATTTAAAAACGAAAGTTTGTTATTTTCAGCCGAAAGTGACTTTTGCTTTAAAATCTTTAAAAAATATTAGAATTTGTCCCTGAGATTTAAAATGGATATATTTTTACTCGCAATTGTCTGCTCTTTCCGGTCGTGTGATTTTTTTTCTACGACGTCTGGATGGTGGAGAAAAAAGGGGAAAAAAAGGCCGAAATCGCATAAAACATTAAATAACTAAAAAAAATAATTCAAATTTTAAAATCGGTTTTCACGTGCCCCCCTCCCCCCCGCATCTCATATTGCCAAATTTCGTAGCTCTTCGACGTGCGGTCGCTGAACCTATAGTGTATAAGACACACACACATTGCCTTTTATTATATAGACTAGCCGCCTTCGGCGACCAGCCTGTTCGCTACCCTTGAAAATTCTGACCGTGGCAAACTCGCTGGCGCGACCTATCAGAAAGGTGTAAGGTAACAATTTGGGCGGCCAGGAAGTGCCACCCAATTTAGACCGGAACCCAGTGGGGGAGGCATCCACAGGGACCGTACCCTCCTGCCGTAGGATTTATGAATCCACATGTTTAACGTGATCGTACTCCACGTGAACACGGCAGCAGTTTTGGCAGTGACGGGAATCGAACCCGGGCTTACCGACTGCAATTCCCGCGTGCTAACCACTGGGCTATCGCGCCCTCCGCGACAATCTCCATAAATTTCTTTTTATTCACGTAAGTTATACCGGAACCCAGTAGGGGAGGCATCAACAGGGACTGTACCCTCCTTCCCCTACCACCAACCTCTCGGAAGGTCTTACGGACCCCCATGTTTAACGTGATCGTATTCCGCCTGAACACGGCGGCAGTTTTGGCAGTAGCGGGAATCGAACCCGGGCCTACCAAGTGCAATTCCCGCGTGCTAACCACTGGGCTACCGCCTCCTCCGCGACAATCTCCATAATTTTATTTTTATTCACTCAATTTAGCCCAGAACCCAGTGCAGGAGGCATCCACAGGTTACCGTACCCTCCTTCCTCTACCACCAACCTCTCGGAAGGACTTACGGACCCACATATTTAACGTGATCGTACTCCGCGTAAACATTGCGACAGTTTTGGCAGTGGAGGGAATCGAACCCGAGCCTACCGAGTGCAATTCTCGCGACCTAATTTAAATTTTATAATGACCATAAAAAAAATTTTTAATTTTAATTTTACCGTATGCTAAGCTCTTAATTCCATCATTTAAAATATCCTCATTCCATCGTTCCATCATTTCAAAGATCCATAAAATTAAAATATCCATTTAAAATATGCATAAATTAGAATCTCCATTTAAAATGACCATATGCTAAGCTCTTAATTTCGTGATTTAAAATATCACGTAATTTTCTAACCCGTCTCCATGGCAACGCGTAACGTTACCGGCGGGAGAAAATCGGATCTTCGGAGAATTTTAAAATCATTACTTCTTTAAAATTCCGATCCTGCGGCCATTTTCTATTATTTTCTGACCAGATTAGGCTTGTAAGAATCCCTGATGTTTGAGCTTTCTAAAAATGTAAATTATTAGTCGAAATTATGAGTAATTTTTATGATGCAAGAATTTAAAATCCAAAGTTCGTTTTTTTTGAGCCGAAAGTGACTTTTGTTTTAAAATCTTTAAAAAATATTAGAAATTGAAATTGAGATATTTTTACTCGCAATTGTCTGCTTTTTCCGGTAGTGTGATTTGTTTTTTTCTACGTCGTCTGGATGGTGGAGAAAAAAGGGGGGAAAACGGTCGAAATCGCATAAAACATTAAATAACAAAAAATTAATTCAAATTTTGAAAATCGATTTTCACGTGTCACCTTCCCACCCCTTCGGATCTCCGATTGCTAAATTTCGTAGCTCTCCGACGGGCCTTCGCTGAACCTATAGTGTATAAGACACACACAGACAGACATTGCTTTTATTATACAGATGAACGTAGCTATCGAACTGGAGATAACCCTAAAACGTTTGAAAATTTGATAAATTTTTAAATATTTGTAAAGTACCTCATTTTTGAGTGTAAAAAAGGCGGGTATGCGGAAAAGCTATCTCCTCGTACATAAAGGTAGAACTTCGACTTTTTTTAAAAAAAATAGGAGACAGATAAATTTGCAGGACCTTCTAGAAGTCTGAGTTTTGATTAAAAACGATAATTTATTTTTACAGATTTTTGAAAAACACGCAGAAACCCATTCAAAACAATGTGGCTCAAGTTTTTTTTGTGTGTGATTGCTAAAATCACCTTAAAGCGCATTGAGAACTCCAGTTTCATTTGAGGCTCGTTTTACGGGAAAGGGAAGGTGGACATGGGGGATCACGTGACGAAGAGAGGTCTGTCTTAGAAGAGATGCATTTTTTTTTATTAAAGGAATTTTCGTTTTTTTTTTTTTAATTCAAAAAGTTAATAATCGGGGGCTGTGAGAGGAGGCTGGGGTTCTTTTAAAATCTTTGCTTTTAAAAAAAATATTGTTAAGCAATTTAAATCGGTTGCTCCGATTTTGATGTAATTTTTATGTTGTATTTTCTACTCTATAATAGACTCAACCTATCTGCTCACGCTGGACTTGAACCCACTTTTGTTACCTTACAAATTTTGTGCCCGCGCACGAAGGAGGAGGGGCTGCAAAACGAAGTGCTCTGTAAGAGGCGTAGACGCAGAACCAGCTAAATAACTGATTACTACAAAAATTTATTGCTATATTTGATAGCCGCTAGCAGGTAGAGCCCGTTGGTTTCATTAATTAAATGACATGAGATATAGTATGGTTTGTATTGCAATTCAAGCAAAATCGTCAGAACAAAAACTTTTTTGAGAAAAAATAAAAACAATTACTTTTTACTTTCCCTGCTATACATGGTAATGTATAGGGAAAGTATCGGAATCATACCGAAAATCACAACTCGAGTTTTCGACGGATCTACACGTTTCGAGAGTTCTAGAATACGAAAAAACTATTTTTAGCGTGACGTCTGTGTGTGCAATGTATGCATCTATCCACTCTAACTAAAAAACTAATGGACCGAATTTCATAAAATTTGGTAGGTAAGTCACTTGGGTGAGATCCTGGTGCTGATTAGTTTTTAATAGCATTCGTAAAAACAGAACCCGCCTTTTTTTGCGGAATGGCCCTTAAAAATATCATGTATTCACTCTAGCTAAAATACTAATTGACCAAATTTCACAAAATTTAGTAGATAAGTTACTTGTGGGACATTCGGGTGCTAATTAGATTTTGGTATGATTCGGAAAAGAACAAACAACCTGCCTTTTTTTACGAAATGGTCCTCAAGCATTTCATGTATCCACTTTAGCTAAAATACTAATTGATCAAATTTCACAAAATTTAGTAGAAAAGTTACCTGTGGGACACTCTGGTGCTGATTAGATTTTGGTGCGATTCGGAAAAAAACAACCTGCCTTTTTTTACGAAATGGCCGGCAAAAATCGCCAAAATCTAATTAAAAAAAAGACAACGAATACTCAAATGTATCACTTAAATTCGTGTTTTATACGCAATTTTTGACGAGGACGAGAATATAACACACTCCATTATGCTTTAGGACTAACCGTTCTCAAGATATTTGAGATTTCTTGCATTTTTGTTACGCCTATTTCGGGAAAATGTCCAATTACCAAATAAAAACAAAAATTGAATTAAAAATGCAAATTTAGTGTTATTTGGTGCAATTAAACACAATCTGACGAATTATTAAAGAAATAAAGAAAATATGAATTTGAGTCTGTGAGGAAAGTCATGTGCTGCCCACATCAGATTTTTACTTTCCCTGCAATACATGGTAATGTATAGGGAAAGTATTGAAATCATGCCGAAAACCGCAGCTCGAGTTTTTGACGAATCTGCACGTATCGAGAACTCTAGAATACGAAAAAACCATTTTTAGCGTGACGTCTGTGTGTGCAATGTATGTATCTATCCACTCTAACTAAAAAACTAATGGACCGAATTTCATAAAATTTGGTAGGTAACTCTAACAAAGACACCGCCCTACCCGAAGGTATACGGGAAAGATGCACAGTTGCCGCGATAGCAATCCCAAGACACCAGGCCGTGGTCCCAAGCCACGGCGCTCCACCCCATCCGCGCGCCGCCCAAGGACCAAACGCGCGGGCAGTAGGCGCGAATCACCAAAAACATGCCCGGACAACACGAACCACCATCTGTCGAGAGTCATCCTCTGACTGATCCCTCACACTTTATTAAATCATACAAAATTACAAAAACCCTTCATTTAGGGTTAAATTATATATCCTTCATTCTTAAGGATTAAATCATAATAAATATCATACTTTGATAATAACTAAACAAAATTCAACAAATCATTAATAACTTAACATCAAAAACCACAGCAACACTATTTCTTATCCATCACCAACATATCATAACATCAATCAGCATATAGCATCATACAATAACATGTAACTCTTATATCACATTATATACAATCATCTTAAGTCCAGTTTATATTACATAACATTCACTTTGCTTTATATTCAATTTCAATATATATACAAATTACAAATCATCAATTTATATACATAAATACATCCATGCAATCTAAAATCCATCATAACATAAAATCCATCCTAAAAACCATCATACAATAAATCACCAATCAATTCATTTCCAAAGACAAAATATTTTTCATGATTTCCTTGACACCGAGCCTACACTTATAGTGCATACATAAATTATATAATCCCACATTTTTAAAATTCTTAGGGAAAGTATCCATTCGTATTTTATCCCAAAGATAACAATCATATATAGTATGGTGTACAGAACCACTTGCTTTGCCACAATAGCACATTTTATCTTTCCCAAAAAATCTATGTTGATACTCCCTGAATGCACCATGACCTGTTAATACTTGGTTAATAAAGAAATCTCCATATAATCTTTTCATTGAAACTTTCTTTATTTCATTATGTAGAGGCTTTCCTAAGCAGGTGCGTTTCGCCAGCCCCCCCACCACCCAGAATCAAAATTTCGTAAATGCCATTCGTTTGTGCTACGTTTGTGCTGGTTTGTGCCGCAAACCGCATCGTTTGTGCTGGCACAGATTTTGATTTATTAAAGAAATAAAGTGGGGGGGCTGGCGAAACGCCAGCCCCCCCACCACCGAAAATAAAAATTTCGCTGATGCCATTCGTTTGTGCTACGTTTGTGCTGGTTTGTGCCGCAAACCGCATCGTTTGTGCTAGCATAGATTTTGAGTTATTAAAGAAATTAAAGTTGGGGGCCGCGTTTCGCCAGCCCCCCCACCACCGAAAATCAAAATTTCGCTGATGCCATTCGTTTGTGCTTCGTTTGTGCTGGTTTGTGCCGCAAACCGCATCGTTTGTGCTAGCATAGATTTTGAGTTATTAAAGAAATTAAAGTTGGGGGCAGCGTTTCGCCAGCCCCCCCACCACTGAGAATCAAAATTTCGCTGATGCCATTCGTTTGTGCTTCGTTTGTGCTGGTTTGTGCCGCAAACTGCATCGTTTGTGCTAGCATAGATTTTGAGTTATTAAAGAAATTAAAGTTAGGGGCCGCGTTTCGCCAGCCCCCCCACCACCGAAAATCAAAATTTCGCTGATGTCATTCGTTTGTGCTTCGTTTGTGCTGGTTTGTGCCTCAAACCGCATCCTTTGTGCTAGCATAGATTTTGAGTTATTAAAGAAATTAAAGTTGGGGGCAAAATCAAAATATCGCTGATGCCATTCGTTTGTGCCGCAAACCGCATCGTTTGCACTAGCATAGAGTTTGAGTTATTACAGAAATAAAGTTTTTGACCGCGTTTCGCTAGCCCCTTCCCCTCCTCCCAACCACCACCGAAAATCAAAATTTTGCTGATGCCATTCGTTTGTGCAGCAAACCGCATCGTTTGTAATAGCATAGACTTTGAATTATTAAGAAATAATGTGAGGCTTACGTTTTGTCATCCACACCACCACTGAAAATCAAATATTCGTTGATGCTATTCGTTTATGCAATATGTGCTAGGTTGAACCCTAAATCTCGAGCTTCATTCGGGAGTATAATAACGGTTAGCTTCTTTAAAAAAAAACTATTGCAAAAGAAATGACCACAATAAAAGAAATACCGCTGGCTAAAGGCACCGTACCTAAAACAAAACATGTGAAAAAAATAAAGAAACATTTCTTCTGCTGTAATTTAACTATAAATAAATTGCAAACTTAAATGAAGAATTTTCGCTTTTACGCCTTTAAATGTAATTTTCATCATTCTAACCAGAGATTGCCTAGGCAGTGTTTCTTGCACGCATGTCTCCGGGGGGGGGGGGGGGGGGAGTTTCATGTTAACCGAGTTTCTATTATGTATCACAGCATTTTGATATATTTATATATAGTAAATAGAAAACTTGCCCTCCTTAAAAATGTTTTAGCCTCCCCCCCTACTCCCCTGACCAAAAAGTCCTGAAAGAAACACTGTGCCTAGGTGCAATACATAAGCTGCAAATGTCGGCAGCTACAAAAGCCCAGCAGGCACTCAGAATCCCAAAGACAGCCGAGCCGTGGATGGTCAAGGTATTTAGAAAGATAGATGGTCATTTCCGACCCCCCTGGGAAATGATGACGTTTGAGTAAATACACGCCTCTCCTCTTCTACATGTATGCCCTCAAAGAAGAGGGGAGAGTTAACAGGTTTCACACAAGGGTTGCCCGCTTTCAATGACTCCATTTATAGAATAGAGTAATAAATTTTTAATAACACGTTTATAGCCACACGTTTGCCGAAAGAAAAACACTATGCGTGTATCCGCAGTGTTTATAAGTCCTGTGGGGCTTCGGCTACATTGGTGGTCCTGAATTGTAAAAGATTGACGGAATAAAGGCAAAATTGTTGGCTTTTCCCCCAAGGTGTAACTTTCTAGAGTTAATTTTTAGTAATAGGCGTGGTAAAATCCATATATTTACAGCCTAATACGCCCCTGCTATTGGTCATCATAGTAACATGGTTAGGAGCATGCGCATTTAGATAAAAATCAGAGAAAATTGCTGGAGAATTTTATTGAGCCTTGATGTATAACCTTATTTTTTTCAGAATGATATGAAAGAAATCTAATTGCTGTTGCCATAACATATCCTAGGCACACATACTAGTTGCATTATTAATTACTCTTACAAATTTGCACACACTCAACATTTCACACAAATGTACCCCAGCTGTCACTGGTAAATGATTAATTTAGATACAACAAATATGAGGAAATCAAAGTTTAAGGGTTTCTGGAAAATACCCTCTAAAACCTAACAAAGCCCAATAAAATTCGTGTGGGTTGTGTTTTTTAAAAAAATTCCACGTTTTTAAAACCTTTGAATTTCACATTTTTAGCACATTTGAATATAAATCATTTCGGGCCGGACCGGGCCGAGATTCAATGCTCTTTGAACATAGCTAGGCCGGGTTCAGGTTCTACACCTGTAAAGTTCTTCGAGTTCGAGCCGGGTTTAAGCATTGACTTTGTCGGGGGGGGGGTGAAAGTGAAACTCTGAATTTTTGACTCGTGCAGACCTTTGACACACATACGGCCTCTACACATACATAGCCATAGCCATAGATCTTGGAAAGTGAAAATACTAAGTTTCGTTTATGTAATTTTTCAAGCAAGAGGAGATACAACTTTAACCCCCCCCTTGCATATGCTGCTGTACACACTTACTGATATATACACATATATGACCCTAAAAATCTTATATTGAAATTCAAACTTGTAAAGCGCTCAAAAATAGGAATGATAATGTCTGACAAAGTTATAATACTTTTGCTACTAGAGAGTACTTTACAATACTAGAGAAAGTAATACGTTGAACAGTTTTGGATTCTATTCGTCAATTAAGGGTTTGCACAACAATCACTACTTAAATATATACAGGGTCTTTCAAAAGTCCGTATAAATTTTAAAAATTCATTAAAAATCGAAAAATCATCACATTGAGGCATGGTTTGTACCATAAGTATTGCTAGGCCGGGGGGGGGGGGCGTTATGTGAAAAAATTTTGTAGTTTAAAAAATCATATATAGGTGGCGCTGAACGCATTGGAAAGACAATTAAAATAACTTACTGTACGTGTCAAATCGTGCGACAAGCCTAAATAAGCCTGAACAATTGATAGGACCTTCTCCTTTCTCTAGAGTTTTCCTAATTCAGAATTTTCGAAAAGCGTCTGATGCTGATTCGCCGCTCACGTAATACAGCTTCACTAATAAGGCTTTCTCGATCAAAGTTAACATTCTTGGCAAAACTTCTTCCTCGCACCGTTTACTAATGAATCAAATTAAGAATCTACATAGCACTACAGTTCTTTTATAACAGCCTCATTTGCATACTTCTGAAAGATGTATTCGGGTAAGCGCCACCTATAGGTGATTTTTTAAACTACAAAATTTTTTCACGTCAAAAAAAGAAAACCCGTCCTGACAATACTTATGGTACAAACCGTACCTCAATGCGATGATTTTTCGATTTTTAATGATTTTTTAAAGTTTATACGGACTTTTGAAAGACTCTGTATATCATGGTACTACAAAACAATTAGAAAGATCCATTTCGTGGGGATATCTGATAAGACAGGATTTACTCTATCTAAATTATTTAAATATATTTAAATATCGCCAAACAATATATTTACAAGTAATATTTTTAACTTGTTCTCAACACTAATATCAAAACTGGAGAAGGTCGTTTGGGTCTGCTCCCTCTGGGACACCTTCAATCATAGTACAATGTTCAAAGTGATCGCAAGTAGGACGGAGCTCCTGGGAACTCATCCCCTAAGGAGCCATTTGTACCCCTTTCAGTTGGGAGAAAAGTTGGGGAACATGTGTACTTTGGATAAGGGATGAAATGCTACTATTATGAGAGAAAAAGGTAGCGTAAGGGATGAAATGGGAAAGGATGGAACTGCCATAAACCCTTAAAAACAGCGGTGTAATTGATTCCATGAATAAGTTGCTGTATGTCTTTGTACATGATGGCTATATAAAGAAAGCTGAAGAACAATATGCATTGTTGTATATCCGTGGGCTAGGCAGGTTACTTCCAAGGTACTTTAAACAAGGGCTATGGAAGTAATATATAGCCCTGGGTTGCTTCAAGGAAGGAGTTGTTTTCATAAATCTGCTATATATTTCAAAACGGTACTGCGGTTCTTTGCTTGTAGGACTGGTTCTGTAGCTGGGGGTGGGGGTGGGGGCAGGGGATAGGAAGGGGATAAAATAGAGTTGCTGCAGTAATTCGAGGAGCTGAAAACAAATATGTTTAGATTCATTCTTTGCAACTGCTTCCATCTAGTTGGGTGCTTCTCTTAGTTCTGTACTTTTGTAAGTAACTTTGAATGTCAGGCCTTGCTATATAGTCGTTCTGTGCTCTGATTTTTGGATTATAAAATGTAAATGAAGATAAAAGTAGATAGCACTTTAAATGATTTTTTGTGAATTTATATTTAAAATTTCATATAAATGCAATTTTCTCCTGGTGCTTTTAATTAATTTTATTCAGAAATGCCGAAAGTTACCACAGTGGATACATCTAAGCTTTCAGAATTATTAATACAATTTCGAGACAATATTGTGGACTCTAATGGAATAATTCAGCCACCCTCAGCTGATATTTGGAAAAAGCTAGAAGAACGCTTAAATTTTAAATCTGGATCCAAATATTTATATACTATTGTGAAATTAAACAGGTATGACAGTTGGAGTCACCTAGGACTTACAATTACAGACACCTTCATAGACGAAAATGGTGAAAAAAATGATTATGCTGACAACTACTTAGAGACGTCATCAAGCGATGGCTATTCTACTGATGAAGAGTTTTACGAATTTGAAATAAAGTTAACGCCAGAGGAATGGCTGATTATGTGTCCTAAAGAAGTCATCTATAAGTGTAATGACAAATCTAAACCTCAGAGATTAACGAGATCATATAAAATTCTGACACCAAATGTGTGGTCACATATCGTCAATGATCATTTTTTTGAAAAAATACATGCACCTTGCACTTTGTCTTTTAAACGTGCCAAAGTATCGAGTAAAGATAGTTTTGTTCGGATATTTGGGAATTGTTCTGTATGCAAGTCTGTATTTATTGGCAATATTGACACAGCTTCTTCTGAAAGCCTTGGTGTTGTCATTCACTGCAAGTACAGTAAAAACTTTCAAGGATGCCAATCAGTGCGGAAACGGCGAATCACAGGCCCAATTAGGGAAATAATTTCCGAATCGCTTGCAGAAAAAAATATATCTGCAAGTTTATACAGAAAGTTAGCTGCACAAAGATGTATGACGTTCGGAGATATTGAACCGAAAAGTTTACCATCAGCTACTGCTCTCCGTGTAAGGAAGTGCAACGAAAATAAGAAAGGACGAATTGATGAAAATCCAGTAATCAGCATCAGTCAGATGAAATATGAAAATGAATTCCAAGGCGTTATAAAAGCCATTGGCTTAGATCCCTTTTATGTACATTACTGGATGGCCTCTCAACAACATATATACCGCTCTTTGAGTGATAATGTTGAATCCTTGATCATTGCAGTGGATGCTACTGGTGGTCTCGTAAAACGTCTGAAACGACCATTTGGCAACAAATCGTCGCACATATTTTTGTATGAAATTACGGTGCATGACAGCATAAGTAATATGCAATATGCAATTAGTAATATGTTGTCCGAGAAACATGATACACATAGCATTTTTCAGTGGCTTGCTGCTTGGAAGAAGGAAGGTGCTCCTTCCCCAAAGGAGATAGTATGTGACCATTCGGTTGCTCTGCTGTCCGCTATTATTAAAACTTTCACACAATTTAAAAGCTTGTACGATTACTTAAATGCTTGTGCATCGTTGCTGCTGGACAAAGACGGCTCTGCTCCAAATTGTTTTATTCGGTGTGATGTAGCTCATACAATAAAATTATTTGCAACATCTAAAGCATTAAGAGGTAAAAGTAGTAGGGTACGCCAGTTGTACATTCGTAGCTTGGCACAAATGCTTCAATCAAATAATATTGAAGATGTAAAAGATTTATTACAATCAATCTTCACAGTAGCCCTAAGTGAAACAGAAGGTGTTGACATAACAACTGGAACCATAACTCCTTGTGAAATTGAAAAGTCGAGATTAAAACATCGCATTGCTACTGGTATTATAATCGAAAATATAATTGATCTAAATAATGATGACTCACATGAGGACAATGATAATGAAAGTATCGGAAACGATTCTCAAAATAAATTTTATTTGTGGATGGAAAAAATTGTGAATGATGTGAAAACTAAAATCAGTCATGTAGAGGGGGATCATGATAATCTCCAGTTTTTGCCAGAAATTGTAGGATTCTGCAAAAAATTAATTAAAACCCTACCATTGTGGTCAGCAGTAATGACACCGGTATTCGGTTATGGAGCAGTGACAGCCAGTAGTGCATCAGTTGAAAGTAGCTTTAATGACTTAAAGAACAGGGTGCTTTCTGGGAAAAAACTTCCAATGAGATTGGATGACTTTTTGAAGTTACACATTAATTCATTGCAAGGTACCATGAATTTAGTTGCATCGGAACAAAAACTCGTTTTGGCAAAATCTGATATTTCTAATAAGTCCGATGCAACTTCCAAGAAAGGAGATAAAGAAACGTGTAATGTACATATTAGTAAGACAACAAATACACTGAAAAATCCAGCTTCCTCTAAAGTTACAACAAAATGTATAGCCTGCTTAAATGGGGATTTTCCAAGTGGTGCACACACTTGTATTACTTGTAACACCCCTGTGCATATACTTTTTGATTGTTCTTTTCCAGCTTCAGAAAACGTGGAGGAAGGCTATGGAGAGAGACGCATTTGTTTCAATTGTGCTACAAATGCAGGTAAAAATCAAAGTACAATGGAAGATTTTGCCCAAGAAAATTGGAGAGGCCTCGTTTTGCCTCCTAAAAAAAGGCAAAGACATTCATACTTAGTTCCCCAAAGAGAAATTATAAGAACAGATTTTAATAAAAAGTCTTCATTTAAATCTTTGGGTATTTTAAAAAACGGAAATAGAAATAAAGATTTGAAAATCACTAAATTGGGTGACAAACAATATATTGTAACAAATACTTGCGCATTTGACTCCTTCGTACAAATTTTGGCTTGTGCAGTTTGCGATAGCAATTCTTACGAATATTTTGTTGCACCATTAAGTAACAGTAAATTTTTCGAAATTGTGCTGAATGTGGCAACATCACGAATTACATCAAAGACGTACAAAAACAGAGCTGCAGTACTTATGGAATTTGGCGAGATGAAAGATCTTCCAAATGACATTAGACTGATTTCGTGTGAAAGTACAATCACTCGAATGACTGAAAATGTGTTACGTAAGCATCCATCTGTCAAAGAAATTTCTACTTGTTCTGAACAAGACCGCTCATTCAATTCATGCATTGATAAAACTGTTATTTTGTATGGAATGGAGAATGCAAATTTGTCTTCTCTTGAAGAACGTTTAGCAGTTAACTTCCAAGTTACTAAACAAATATGTCAACAGCCCGATTCAGAGGGACTTTTGTGCCAAGGTATAAGCCAATTACTTAATATTTAAAAAAATGAGTGAAAATACTTCGAGTACACGTATTTTACAACAACAATTTTTTTCCTTACATCGAGTAAATGAATTTTCACACGATTCTAAATTTTTATGTTAATATGGAGGGATAGCTTTGCTTTCTAACCACAACAGTTAATCCTTCCGTTTATGAATTATTTTTATCAGTTTTTAAACGGGTATATAAAAGTTGCGTTTTATTAATCCGAACGCCATCGGGAAAGTCTGCCTTCTTCATGATGCCACAACTTAAGGATTGCCAGTTGCTATGGAAAATAGTGAATTATTTATATAATCGTCATTAAACTGTATGGTACAATTGAAATGACGGTGTATGGAAGAAACGAGACGCGAGAATGATTTTTTCAAAACAGGGGCTTCAGAAATTGAGTGATATTACCTGTATTTTTTACGTAGTAATAGGAATTAATACATTTAGGATCCGGGCGACTCTGGGCTACTCATTTTAGTATGATTATAGAAAATAAATTATTTTTAATTTCTTTTACTATATAAATTTTTATGCATATAATTAAAAATTGTCATTCTTCCTATCAAAATATATAAGTCAGAATAAATGTGAATGATGCTGTAAAAATATCTAAAATCAATCGCACAATTTAAAAAATTTAAATTGCATAAAAAGTAACTCCAACTTCTAAAGAAGTAAGGGAGAGAATAAGGAAATATGTCTTTAAAATATATAAAATATACTAAAACCAGACATCGAAAAATTGAGATCATATTTTCAGTAATACGACTGTAATGCCTCAGTGTTTCATTTTATCAAGGCTCCTCAGCAGCGAATAGCAGATGATTTGCTAGATAACATTGTCTGTATCAACTGTATAAATCAGACAAACCACGTTAATGATAATATTGTGTAGAATATATATTTCCATGTTACTGTAGTTACAATTCCTTGTAGCTGAACTTTAGAACTAGGAGATCCGATCCAGTGGTGCTGTTTGCTTTACCATGAGGAGGATTGTAAAATTTCATTATATTTATATTCTGTATTTAATGTAATGTTAGTGAATAGTGAGATATATTTTATTTTCTGTTCATGTTCATTTATAAATAAATTAAAATCACGGAATTATAAGCATGTTTATATGTATCTTTGCATACAAGTGTGTAAGTACGTACATATGCATTGAAATGTATCTATATACACATAATATGCTATTTATTGAGTGTTTGCAAGAAAATTTTGAAATCTACGAGTGCTCACTTATGGTGAAAGGTTGTGCCAAAATGTTTTCTCGTGCTTTAAAAAAAAGTGGTATATTAGCCTCGAAAGAAAATGATTTTTAATATACTGCATCTTATAAAGATTTATATTAATATTTTTGCATTGTATATACGATATTTTTATAATTGTATGTGTGATACTTTTATATTGCATATGGAATGTTTTTGTAATTATATATGGGATATTTTTGTAGTTATTAAGTTTAATGTTTGCTAAATTTTTGATCAAAATAAATTTTACTGCTTCTTTACAATTTTGGTTCATATCTGACTGATATTTTCAATTTTTATTACGCCCTTCCTCTTTTGTTTTTTCAGATCCTTTATTAATATTATTTTCCTCCAGTTTTTTTCTTTCCTTTATATATCACAATTTAGTTTGTTACAGAAGTTTTGCATCTTACTATTGTTTTCACTGTTTTTCATTCGATTGGGTCTTTTCCCAGTTTTAAGTTTCAAGGTTAAGAAAAAACTCAAACAACGTAATTAAGCACAAATTAATAAAATAAATCAGCATACAACAGATTCGAGATACACTGGATCCCCAACTTCAGCGCAAAATATTCTATATAATAAAAGGCAATGTCTGTGTGTCTGTCTTATACACTAAAGGCTCACCGCGCGTCGCAGAGCTACAAAATTTGGCAATCGGAGACCCGGGGAACACGGAATCGGAGACACGTGAAAACAGATTTTTAAAATTTGAATTTTTTTTTTTGTTGTTGTTATTTAATTTCTTATGCGATTTCGACCATCCCCCCCCCCCTTTTTTTTTCTCCACCATCCAGAACGCTGCTCCCAACTTTATTTCTTTAATAACTCAAAATTTATACTAGCACAAACGATGCGGTTTGCGGCACAAACGAAGCACAAACGAATGACATCAACTCAAACTCTATTTTAGCACAAACGATGCGGTTTGCGGCACATACCAGCACAAACGTAGCACAGACGAATAGCATCAGCGAAATTTTGATTTTCGGTGGTGTGTGTGTGTGTGGGGGGGGGGAGGCTGGCGAAACGCGGCCCCCAATTTCAATTTCCTCATTAACTCAAAATCTATGCTAGCACAAACGATGCGGTTTGCGGCACAAACCAGCACAAACGAAGCACAAACGAATGGCATCAGCGAAATTTTGATTCTCAGTGGTGGTGGTGGGGGGGGGGGGGGCTGGCGAAACGCTGCCCCCAACTTTAATTTCTTTAATAATTCAACATCTATGCTAGCACAAACGATGCGGTTTGCGGCACAAACCAGCACAAACGAATGGCATCAGCGAAATTTTGATTTTCGGTGGTGGTGGTGGTGGGGGGGGGGGCTGGCGAAACGCGGCCCCCAATTTCAATTTCCTCATTAACTCAAAATCTATGCTAGCACAAACGATGCGGTTTGCGGCACAAACCAGCACAAACGAATGGCATCAGCGAAATTTTTATTTTCGGTGGTGGGGGGGCTGGCGAAACGCGGCCGACAACTTTAATTTCTTTAATAACTCAAAATCTATGCTAGCACAAACGATGCGGTTTGCGGCACAAACCAGCACAAACGAATGGCATCAGCGAAATTTTGATTTTCGGTGGTGGTGGGGGGGGCTGGCGAAACGCGGCCCCCAATTTCAATTTCCTCATTAACTCAAAATCTATGCTAGCACAAACGATGCGGTTTGCGGCACAAACCAGCACAAACGAAGCACAAACGAATGGCATCAGCGAAATTTTTATTTTCGGTGGTGGGGGGGCTGGCGAAACGCGGCCCCCAACTTTAATTTCTTTAATAACTCAAAATCTATGCTAGCACAAACGATGCGGTTTGCGGCACAAACCAGCACAAACGTAGCACAAACGAATGGCATCAGCGAAATTTTTATTTTCGGTGGTGGGGGGGCTGGCGTTTCGCCAGCCCCCCCACTTTATTTCTTTAATAAATCAAAATCTGTGCCAGCACAAACGATGCGGTTTGCGGCACAAACCAGCACAAACGTAGCACAAACGAATGGCATCGGCGAAATTCTGATTTTGGGTGGTGGGGGGGGCTGGCGAAACGCACCTTTCCTAAGCTTGATTGGTCCCACCTTTCTTGCCATTCATGAGTCATCTCCTTTTGGATCCTTTTCTTTAACTGGTCTTTGCTCCACTTAAAGTTGTAATCGACTGCTGCTCTCTTGGTTGCTCCTTTCGCCAGTTCGTCTGCCTTTTCATTGCCTATAGTCCCCACATGGGCCTTTACCCAATGCAATTTAATAAGATCCTTGTTTTGAGTCAATTTATCCTTGAGATCGATAATATACCTGTTGTTGTTCTCATAAGCAGCTAATGCCTGTAGTACTGATCGAGAATCAGTACATATACGAGTTTCTCTTGTTATATTATTGTTACAAATATATTCACATGCTTTCATAATAGCAAGCAATTCGGCATTATAAACCGTGGTTTCATCGTTCAAACGATATTGTTCTTGATCCAAAATCTCATCCTCCTGGTACACCACAAAGGCGCTTCCCACTTTACCATCAATTTTCGAACCATCCGTATAAATTACTGTTCCTTCATTTGGAACTTTATCATTCCAATACAATAATTCCTCTTTCCAAGGAATTCTCCTTCTATAACTTGGTTTTTCAATCATTATCTGTTCCACTATTTCCTCTCCAATTTGTAGGTTCTTTATTCCATTTACACTTCTGTATAACTTTGTGTCTCCTTTTAATTTTAGATCAAGTGGAAGACATCCCGCTAATATTTGCAAATCCAAGTTGGATGTAGTTCTGTAACATTTCGTGATAGCCAATAATGCAATTATCTGAATTTGCAAAATCTTGTCATTTGTTCTTCTTATGTCATTATACCAGATTTCTGCCCCATAGGAAATATATTTTTCTACCGCTTTTAAGTAGATTTCCTTTCTTATTTCCGGTCTTAGACCCCAAGTTGCTCTAATAAAACGATTTAATTTATTTTGAAATTTCAATACTTTATTTTTAACTTCATTTAAATGAGGGATCCAGATCAACTTACAGTCGAACTGTAATCCCAAATATTTAAGATTCTTATCATAGCTAATTCTTCTTTCGTACATCTTTATATTAGGTATACAAGTTATGTTTTTCCTATAAGGAAACATAATGAATTTGGATTTTTCTGTACTGAATCTAAGTCCAAATTTCTCTGCCCAGTCTTGAAGTTTATTAATAACATTTGTTCCCATCTCCCCAAAAAGGTAAGACGCACTTGCCCTCATGATTACTGCAATGTCATCGGCGAATGCCTGTACTCTAGTTTCCTTATTGAATTCAATCTTCAATGCATCGTCCACAATTAGTAGCCATAAAATTGGAGCCAAGCTAGATCCCTGTGGGATTCCAATATTATATTCCCAATATATTTCCGAATCTTCTATGAAAATTTTCCTTTCATTAAGGAAATCGTTAACCAGATTCTTTAATTCTATTGGTATTGAGAATTTTTCCATTTGCCTTTTCACGTCTGTCCACTTAACTGTGTTAAACGCGTTTTTGATATCAAGTGATATCAAACACGTTATTTTATTATCATCTTTATTTTCATTCCTATTTTCCACGATTACTTTTAAGGCATCAATCGTGCTTTTGTGCCTCCTAAAACCAAATTGTTTTTCACTTAATTGATTTTCAAGATAGTGAATCATCCTATAAGTAATCATTTTATCCAATATCTTGCCCCAAACTGGGAGCAAGCATATTGGCCGATAGGAGCTTGCTTCTCTCCTATCTTTTCCTTCTTTAGGAATCAATATGACTTTAGCTATTTTCCATAATTTAGGAAACATACCATACTAAAAAATGCAAATTTAGTGTTATTTGGTGCAATTAAACACAATCTGACGAATTATTAAAGAAATAAAGAAAATATGAATTTGAGTCTGTGAGGAAAGTCATGTGCTGCCCACATCAGATTTTTACTTTCCCTGCAATACATGGTAATGTATAGGGAAAGTATTGAAATCATGCCGAAAACCGCAACTCGAGTTTTTGACGAATCTGCACGTATCGAGAACTCTAGAATACGAAAAAACAATTTTTAGCGTGACGTCTGTGTGTGCAATGTATGTATCTATCCACTCTAACTAAAAAACTAATGGACCGAATTTCATAAAATTTGGTAGGTAAGTCACTTGTGGGCGACTCTGGTGCTGATTAGTTTTGGGTACAATTGGGGATAAAAGAATCCGCATGTTTTTGCAAATGGTCCGCAATAATTGCCTGAATCAACTCTAGCTGAAAAACTAACGGACCGAATTTCACAAAAATCGGTTGATAAGTCGCTTGTGGGTTACCTTGGTTACAGTGTCTAGAAGGAAGTTCTAGACACTGTACCCTGGTGCTGATTAAATTTTGGTACCATTCGGATTAAAATAACCTGCCTTTTTTTGAGAAATGTCCCGCAAAAATCGTTAAAATCTAAACTAAAAAACTACTTATGCTCACATATATCCATTAAATGCTTGTTTTATACGTAATTGTTAACGATGAAAAGAATAAGACCAACCCCATTACACTAGCCGTTCTCGAGATATTTTAGTTTTTTCTTATTTTCTCTACGCCACCTTTGAAAATATGTCCAGTTACCAAATGAGAACGAAAATTGAATTAAAAGTTAATTAAATTTAATTAATAAAGATAACGTGGATATAAGTCTGCAGGGAAAGTCATGTGCTGCCCACATCAGATTTTTCTTTCCATGCTATACATTATATTATATAGGGAAAGAATTGGTATCATACCGAAAATTGCAACTCGAGTTTTTAACGAATCTACACGTTTTGTGACCTCTAGAATACGAAAAAACTATTTTTAGATTGTCCTTAAGCATCCCAATAACTTTCAACGGAAAGATTGAGCAGTGCTTGGTAAAACTACTTTATTATTGTAGTGATATATAACTACATTATGACAAATGTAGTTAACTACAACTACAACTACTTTTTTTTAAAAAAGTAGTGACTTCAAACTACTTTTAAAATGTACAATTTTAAATTACCGCTTATTATAATTATTTTTATTTTTAAAATGTACCCGCCTTCTTTTGCGAAATGGCCCGCAAAAATCGCATGTATTCACTCTAGCTAAAGAACAAATTTAACAACAATTTTGTAGATAAGTCACTTAGGTTACCCTGCTACTGATAACATTTTGGTTCGATTCGGGAAAAAAGAACCTGCCTTTCCATACGAAATGACCCGCAAAAAGCGTCAAAATCTAAAACAAGAAAGATCAATCATGCATAAGCATTGATTATGAAACACTTTCCAACTGAAATGTAATTTCATTTAAAAATTTCTAAAATGTGATTCATTCAGTGGTAATATCTTTTACATTATCACAGTACTACAGTAATTTATTATACTTAAATATTTAAAACTGTATCGAAATATAAATCATCTGATTCTTTATGCAAAATCAATGAATATTTCATTCATATAACTTGTATTCCAGACTCCAGAGCTAAATAATTTTGTGTGAAAAAAATTCAGCAATTCTTATGTAATTCATCTTACAATCGCTTGAGATATTTGCATTCTGCATATGTTAAAATTAGGCTTCCTTGAAGAAATAATAAAAGTTTAGGGATCATTTAAAATCACAACTATTGTAATTGCATAGGCACGGAATTTAGATACACAGATAATACACAGATAATATATATGTGTATGTGTATGTACTCAAAGTATTGGAATCGTGCCGAAGATCGGAACTCGAATTTTCAAAGGATCTACACGTTTTGGGACTTCTAGAACACGAAAAAACTACTTTTAGGAAGACGTCTGTGTGTGTAAGGGTGTATCTGTGTATGTTTCTGTGTGTCTGTGTGGATATTACATCCACTCTAATTGAAAAACTAATGGACCGAATTTCATACAATTTGGTAGGTATGTTTTTTGTGGGAAATCCTGATGTTCATTAGATTATAGAACGATTCGTAATAAAAGAATCTGCCTTCTTTGCGAAATGGCCGCAGAAATTGCCTTTATCCACTCTAGCTAAAAACTAATGAACCAAATTTAACAAAATTTGGAGTATAATATTTCAATAACCTACAAGTGATTTATATACCAAATTTAACAAAATTTTGTATATAAATCATTTGTAGGTTATTCTACTACGATTCGGGAAAAAGGAACGGGCTATTTTTGCGAAATGGCCAGCAAAAATCGTTATATATAAAAATAAAAGACTACGTGTGCTCAATTATATCAATTAAATTCCTATTTTATATGTGATTTTTGACAACAAAAAGAATAAGACTAACCCCATTACTCTAGGACTAGCCGTTCTTGAGATATTCTAGTTTTTTCGCGTTTTCGCTACGCCACCTTTGACAATAAGTCCAGCTATCAAATGAGAACCAAATTTAAGTTTAACGTGTAAATTCAATGTCATTTAAAATGCTTATGTTGTGCAGATAAACTCAAATTATCATTGAATAAATAAAGAGAACGAATATGAGTCTGCAGAGAAAGACATGTGCTGTCCACATCAGAATTTTTAACAATATTACACCAATGATTTATAGAAGTGAACGGTGATTATTTTCAGGCCATTTCGAAAAAAAATGTATGATCTATATTTAAAGATCCATCAAATTTTTGTCGAATAAAATGTTCAACAAATTTAAGTTGTGTACCAAATTTTAACTCTCTAGGACGTAGGAAAGTGCATTTAAAATGCCATCAATTAAATTTATCAAGAAGAGTTATATAAAATTTAAAAAAAATGAAAAATTGTTATCTACCAAATTTATTTTAAAATATGAAGCCACTCCCATATGCAAAACGTTTAAACAAATGGAGAGATATTTATTATATAATATCTCTCTTTTTTCTTTCTGGAAGATATCCCAAAGTCAGAATTTAAATGAATTTGTTTTTTTCCCTATATTAAATAATTTTTTTAATTAAAAAACTACTTAACATATTTTACTGAATTTTTTTTTATATATTCTATGGGATAATGTGAATATTTCCTAAAAATTTCGAAGCAATTCGTGAATTTTAAATTTACTTAAAAAATGTTTGAAAAATTAGGTCCCATAGGGTTCAATGTATTTCATTTTTTCAACCCGGGTTCAATAAAAAACTAATTGGGTGATATTATTTATTTATATTCCCATAGGTCCTACAGACCGTCTGAACAACATACTAAAATTTCATTTTGATAAACTCATTTTTACGGCAGTTATCGTGCTAACGGACAGACAGACAGACAGACAGAATGAACAAAGTCATAAACACTTTTCAACTTTGTTGTAAAGTGTTAATAAAAAACTGCGTATGTTCAAATGCTTGTATTTAACGTACATTAAATGCTTGTTTTAAACGTAATGTTTGACAATGAAAAGAATAAGGCCAACCCTATTTCTCTAGGACTAGCCGTTCTCGAGATATTTTAATCTTTTCGCATTTTTGCTACGCCGATATAGTGAAATTATGTCCAGTTTCCAAATAAAACGAAAACTAAATTAAAAGTGTAAATTCAGTGTAATTGCAAATAATAATGCTTGTTATTTAATGCAAATAAACTCAATTCAATGAATTATTAGTGAAATAAAGAGAAAATAAATTTAAGTTCTGCAGGGAGACTCATGTGCTGCTCATATCAGATTTTTTTTTTCACATAAATTAGCAATAGTTAAGGTTCAAAATATTAAGTTATTTTGGGGTTAATCTGGATATCAGACTCACTTGAAAGACTAAAATTGTAAAACACATTCTTCCGATGTTTTAATACTCTATAATGTACATGTTTGTGTACTTCCTACAACGAGAATGGGCGCTTTAAATTGCAACACACACATATACTTGCAGTGTTCTGTAAGGAAAGGAACATGAGTGTACGCGCTACGTCTATCTATAGTAGACTAGCCATGCCCGATCGAATAAAAATGATTTCAGCTCCCCCTAGCGGAGAATTTAAAAAGTTAGGATAACTAACTCGGGATCTAAGCGAGATAGACGAAAAAAGTCAATTATAAAGTTGTAGAGTATCGTCTAATGATTAAGAATCGTTACCAGGAACGAACGAAATGTGTATAGGAAAGGTAATATATATCTGTCAATAAAAACTATGGAAGAATTCTATCAAAGAAGTAATAAAATTTTTGTATTTTCACAATCAGCAGTTAAATTCGTTGTAATTTTCTCGGTGTGCCCTATAAATATTGGTATTTTCTAGATATGGCGTTCAAATATCGGTATTTTCTAGGTATTCAGAAAAATATTTGTATTTTCTCGGTATGCTGTATGAATATGGATAATTTTTAGATGTGCTGTAAAAATATTGGTCTTTTCTAGGTGTACCATACGAATTTTGATATTTTCTCAGTGTGCCGAGCTGGTGAAAACCTTTTAAAGTATTGCTTCAGTTAGCACTGTACTTTGAATCAAGAATATTAAATTAATAATTCCCGCAAAGCGGCAGGTAATATAAAAAATATCAAATAATTTGGCGACATTCTCCAAAAAATTGCTATGTTGCCGATATTGCGCCAAATTTCTTCGCCCTGTTCGCTAAATTTGCCGGCAATCGTGGCATACGGATCAGACATTGTCTTTTTATAGACATAACAAAAAATCGAAACGTTCAATTTATAAATACCATTGGCATTGAACGTAATAAAGATCCCGTTGACATTGAGCGTAAATGAAATGTTGCAACGTAATGTAATTATTCGTCGCTTAATGAAATCTTAATGGAACTTCCTTTGATTTTTGTCTAATATCCAAACAACGGTCCAGTAGATTTGAGTCTTATGTCATTCCAGACTTTTTTTCGCACCGCGTTATGTAATCCACGTGACAGGCGCATTAAAATCCCATTGTTTAGATGTTAGCTATTGTGTGCAAAATCCACCGACAGAAACATTGGTTATATCGCCATATTTCGATAACACGTAATCCGCCTGCTTTCTGGAGCGAATCGGACAGGTACGGCCAGATCGGTGCGAAGTTGTATGGGCGTCTATGGTGGCATTGAGAGGAAATTAGTTTACACCGAAATATAGTTATGAAAGTCAATTTATTACTTTCCCTGCAATACATGGTAATGTATAGGGAAAGTATTGGAATCATGTCGAGTTTTCGACGGATTTACACGTTTCGAGACCTCTAGAATACGAAAAAACCATTTTTATCGTGACGTCTGTGTGTGTGTCTGTCTGTCTGTCTGTCTGTGCAGATTTTGTATCCACTCTAACTAAAAAACTAATGGACCGAATTTCACAAAATTTGGTAGGTAAATCACTTGTGAGCGAATCTGGTGCTGATTAGTTATGGGTACGATTTGGAATAAAATAAGCCGCCCTTTTTTGCGAAATGGCCCGCAAAAGCTTGTATCCACTTTAACTGAAAAACTACTGGACCGAATTTCACAAATTTCGGTAGATGAGTCCCTTGTGGTCACCCTGGTGCTGATTAGATTTTGGTACGATTCGAAAAAAAATAACCTGCATTTTTTTGCAAAATGGCCCGCAAAAATCGTCAAAATCTAAACTAAAGAACTAGGTATACTCAAATATATCCATTAAATGCTCGTTTAATACGTAATTTTTAACGACAAAAATAATAAGACCAACCCCATTGCACTAGGACTAGCCGTTCTCGAGATATTTTAGTTTTCCGTATTTTCTACGCCACCTTTGAAAATACGTCCGGTTACCGAATGACAACGAAAATTGAATTAAAAGTGAAATAAATTTAATTAAAATAAAGAGAACGTTAATATAAGTCTGCAGGGAAAGTCATGTGCTGCCCACATCAGATTCTTACTTTCCCTGCAATACATGGTAATGTATAGGGAAAGTATTGGAATCATGCCGAAAATCGCAACTCGAGTTTTCGACGGATCAACACGTTTCGAGACCTCTAGAATACGAAAAAACCATTTTTAGCGTGACGTCTGTGTGTGTGTCTGTCTGTCTGTCTGCGCAAATTTTGTATCCACTCTAATTAAAAAACTAATGGACCGAATTTCACAAAATTTGGTAGGTAAGTCACTTGTGGGCGAGTTTGGTGCTGATTAGTTTTGGGTATGATTCGGGATAAAAGAACCCGCCTTTTTTTGCGAAATGGCCCGCAAAAGTTTGTATCTACTCTAACTGAAAAACTAATGGACCGAATTTCACAAAATTCAGTAGATGAGTCACTTGTGGGTCACTCTGGTGCTGATTAGATTTTGGTACGATTCGGAAAAAAATAACCTGCCTTTTTTTGCAAAATGGCCCGCAAAAATCATCAAAATATAAACTAAAGAACTACGTATGCTCAAATATATCCATTAAATGCTTGTTTAATACGTAATTTTTAACGAAGAAAAGAATAAGACCAACCCCATTACACTGGGACTAGCCGTTCTCGAGATATTTTAGTTTTTCGTATTTTCTCTACGCCACCTTTGAAAATAAGTCCGGTTACCGAATGAGAAAGAAAATTGAATTAAAAGTGAAATAAATTTAATTAAAATAAAGAGAATGTGAATATAAGTCTGCAGGGGAAGTCATGTGCTGCCCACATCAGATTTTTTTATCATACATGGTAATGTGCAGGGATAGAATTGAACATTAGAAATCGAGCTTTTGATGGATTTACACGTTTTGGGCATTTCAGAAAACGACTCAACTATTTTTAGGGGATGCTGGTACGTGTGTCTATAAATCTGTCTGTCTGTCTGTTTGATGTATGTCATCTATCCACTTTAGTTCAAAAACTAACCAACCACATTCCGTGACAATTGGTAGGGAAATCACTTATGTGTTACCCCGGTGCTGATTAGGTGTTAGTAGAATTGAGAAACATAATTGGATCTTTTTACTTTCCTTACAATACATGATAATGTATAGGGAAAAAATTGGAATCGGAGTTCTTGGTGGATCTACACGTTTCAAAACCTCTAGAACACGAAAACACTAATTTTTTTCAGTCAGCATTATAAACGCTCCAAGATTTATTAATTGCACCAAATTAGATCATAACTTAGGGGAATTAATGTGCAAAGCAATGCTACTGAATTGTGAATATCGGGAAAAAATTGTCCCTTACAAAACACTAGAGAGAAATATTTCATCTAAATCGGCATTTCGTCTTTTGGAGCTAGTGTTTATATCAGTCAGATTAGTCAGCTGTAAATGCAAGAAACAGTAAAACATATGTTGATCATATGGCATCAATGGCTGTCATGGTGTTGATAAATCTCGAATCCTGGTATTTAATTCAGAATAAAAGCCTAAATCAAACATTAGGCAATATCTAACTAAAGCAACTAAGAAGTTTGTATTCTAATCACGGGCGTATTTAGGAGGGGGGGGGGGGGGGGTTCAGGCGAGTGCCAAAGCACCCCCTGGAAAAGTGTTAATTTAATTAAAAGCCAATATGAGAGAGAGAGAGAAAAAAAAGAAAACTGAATTTTGGAATTAGAACATTCAACCACAACTGTGTGTTTTCTTCCACATGTATATTAATAAAAACAATTTAAACTAACTAAATGGAAAACTTAGGATTATTGTATTTGGTATGTTTATGAATGTCTAATTTGTTAGTTTACTCTGCAGAAAGGTAAAATTCTATTATGAAGGGAGGAATATTTTTTAAAGGTGGTAAACACTAATTTTTAAAAATTGTTGCATACTAATTTTTAAACGTGCAAGTTCGATGCAATTGTGAGAGTTCGGTGGCAAAAGCTTCTATGCATAAATCATGTATGCAGAATTGAAAATCCCAGTCTCATATCAAGTCCACCTATGACCCAATAAAATGTTTTTAGGAAACTAATTTCGGCTCTTTCGGTTTGAAGATCAGAACATGTTGTCTTTTAACCATTAGAACGTTCTTTATCTCTTCGAAATCTGTTTGATGCATTTAATCAACTGTCTTATGCTCTTATTAAGTTAATAATATTGACAAAATATATAGTATATTTGTCTGGATTGTGCCCTTGAAGACGTTTCTGGCAGATATATTAATCATTTATTATTATTTTTTCTTTTCCAAACCCTTCAATGGTCTATTTATCCCGCCCTTTCTCGTTACTTTTGCAGCATCCATTAATTAATATAGGTTAAATTCAATACGCGTTGTTTTACGACCCCCGGTTTAATGTCATATTTACAGATTCTGTCTAGATTTATAAGCACTCCTGCGCATTATATTACTCCCCACACACATATATATATATAATAAAAATCTGATGTGGGCAACAAATGACTTTCCTTATATAATGCAATGAATTTACTACTTTTACAGTAAAAAAAAAGGTTTTTCTTATAGTAGATACTTATATTCTTTCCAAGATATTGAATTTTCATCAATTAGCCGTCATTTTCATTGATTTAGCGTCATTTTTATCCATTTAGCGAGATTTTCGTTAATTTGGCAATATTTCAAAAAGTCGCCAAGTTGGCGAAATTTCGGCAAATTCGTCGCCAAAATTTCGCCAAGCGTTATGGACGGAGAAATAAGATATTCTTAGAGCAGATAAATGACTATTGGCGTTCAAATACAAAAGTATTACTCAAAGTATCTTTCTCATGAATGGAACGAGCTAGATCCACGGGAATGATGTCACCAAATTTATCGCATATTTTATATGAAAAGTGAACATGTTTCTCAACAGTTAATATTTTTTTTTAATTTATGGGATTTTTTGATAAATTTATTTGAAAATGTGCAATATCTCGAGAAGGGTTCATGCTAGCGTTCTAAAGTTTATGTCAATCGTTTTCTAAGGAAACATTACATAAGAAATGTCTATTTGCATAACTTTATTAAAGGTTTTGATTTTTTGATGATTTTTTCAAAATTTCACTCGAAAATTTAAGGGGGGTTCTGAACTGAACATTCGATTACGTTTAAAAGCAATAGGCTTCCAGTATTCACGGATTGTGATTTTTGTACCAAATTTCATTCGAATCGCTCCATTCGTTCGGGAGTTATCGTCTCCACAGACTCACTGACACATACACACGCACACACACACATACTTTCACACACACACACGCACAGACATCACCTCAAAAATGTTTGATTCGTGATCAGGGATGCTTGAAACGTGCTCTCTCGTCGAAAACTCGAATTCGAATTTTCGACGTCACAATACTTTCCTTATACATTATGTATATAAGGAAAGTAAAAATATTGTATGCAATTTCAATGATAGATTAGAGATAAGTTGTAACTTATATAACCATAGTTTAAAATATAAGATAACTACGTAAAAAGATGCAAAAAATAGAGATTCGTCAATCAACAGAAGAATAAAATGCATATATCCATTCATCAAGCTAAATATAATCAACATATATCAGCGGTGAGATTTCGAATATTGAAAAACAAAAAATAACCAAGCATTAAAGCCAAACACGTGGAAAAGCACTAGGTTTAAAAAGGAATTCATTTTGAACAGATTCGTCTTCAGGTCCCAGTATATCTATTCAAATTGAACAAAAAAAGCTTGTTTCTGAAGACGGAGATAGAAAATATCTATAAACTCCGTCTACTTGGTCTACAAACTAAAGGATTGAAAAACAAAATAGGAATATAAAAATATTATACCTTAGAAAATTCTGCACATGTCTTATCATAAAGCAATAAATAACGAGACTACTGTTAACATTCGCAGGATATATAAGTGGAGATTAATTATTACCAACCATGAGATATAAATAACAGTATAAAATAAGTATAAAATATTATAAAATAAGTATAAAATATTATAAAATAAGTATAAATAAAAGTATTTTATGATATATATATTTTATAAAATATGATAAAAATAATAAAATAATAAAAATAATAAAAAAAAATAAAAATAATAAAAAAAATAATAAAAAAAAATAATAAAAATATTTTATAATATAAAATATTATAAAATAAGTATAAATAAAAATAAGATAAGTATAAAATAAGTATAAAATATTATAAAATATTATAAAATAAGTATAAAAACAGTATAAAATAAGTAAAAAATAAGTATAAACTTATCATAAAGCAATTAATAACGAGACTACTGTTGACATTCGCAGGATATATAAGTGGAGATTAATTGTTACCAACCGTGAGACATACAGAACAGTATAAAATAAGTATAAACTATTATAAATTCACCTGTAAAAGCTACGCAATAAAGGGGTGTGAAAAATAATGAAAGCAAGGAGGCAAATGTCTGAAAGGTTGTAAATACATTTTAATGCTAATATAAGAGAATGTTGATAATTAGCTAATATAAGATACCTAGGTGGAAATTTAAGAATATTCAGCTAATTTAAACTTATTAACTATACTATTTACTAAATATACTGGATATTTATATAATATACTGGTATTCTTTAGGTTATTAAGGTGCAAAGCATGGAATTTTTTATCTGATAATCTATAAATTCTGAAAAGTTGATTAAGTGTAATATTTCTAAACAATTGAATAGAGTTGCAAGAATTAAATGGTAATATTTTATTAATATTAAAATGAAAATAGTTTGTTTTATCATATAAATTAGTAACTATCCTATTAGTTGGCTCAATAATTAGATTTAAATCCAAAAAATTAACACTATTACTAATAGAGGCTTCATTAAGAATTAATTCCAAATTATCCGGATAGAAATCTATATCTATGGCATAGTTGTCAG
The DNA here is from genome assembly GCA_951213105.1 of Amaurobius ferox. Lineage (NCBI taxonomy): Eukaryota > Metazoa > Arthropoda > Arachnida > Araneae > Amaurobiidae > Amaurobius > Amaurobius ferox. The sequence goes on from OX578152.1 coordinate 67,524,772, forward strand.
TAAATACTAAACAAATCAGATCATCAGCATATCTGTAAATTTTATAATCAGTTGAAGTAAAAGTATTTTCATAATGATGAAGGTATAAATTAGCTAATATACTGCTACTACAACTACCTTGTGGAGCCCTAGAGACTTGTATAATTTATTACCTTGAAAAATATAATTATTGAATAGTACACACACAAACGCATATATATATATATATATACACTCTTTTGTAAAAAAAAAAACGAAGCACCATGAAGAAAGTGACTATTTTTATTGAAATTAAATATGCGTACAGCTCATACACAGCTAATGAAATGATTATAAAGTTAAGGCCTCAGGACCCATCAGTGGTTAGCAATTGCACATTGAATTTTCAAATTAGTAATTGGTGAACCCCCCCTTGGCGGCAATACATGCTTGTATACATCTAGGTAAGGAGTAATAAAGTTTTTTCATGTCATTCTGCCAGGCATTTCTCAATTGTTGCTCCAGATCTGCTACATTTCGGGGTGCTCGAATCTGGCGGCCCAGCCCGTCTCATACATGCTCGATTGGCGAAAAGTCTGGTGACCTTGCTGGACAAGGAACAGTGTTAACAACACGGAGACATTCCACAGATATGCGAGCCGTATGTGGCGTGGCATTAGCTTGTTGGGAAACGGCCCCAGAATGACTTTCCATGAAGGGTAAAGCAAACGGCCGCAGGATTTCACCAACATATCATTGAGCTGTTAAAATTGTACGCATGATGACTAGGGGCGACATGCTGTCGTAAGAGATATCACTCCACACCATCACACCAGGAGTAATGACTGTGTGCCTGTGTAAAACAAAGGCTGATTGGGACCGCTGACCCTGGGGCCTCCACACGTATCTGATGGTCATCTGCTGAAAGACTGAAGTGTGATTCATCGCTGAACACTATGCGATGTCAGTCAGCTGGTAGCACATAGCATGATGTTCAACTACGACACCACTCCAAATGATGACTCTCGATGTTGTGGGGATATGGGCAGACGGCTTAAAGGCCGCTGCGAGCGTAACCCCACCTTAGCCAAGCGCCGTGAGATGGTGGAAGGTACCACGGATGGTATGGAAGAGCCTGTAACACGCTGGATGGCGGACAATGATGCCGTTGGGCCAGTTCGAGCCTGTCGCACAATCATCCGATCTTGCCTCGCATTCGTGCACTTTGGGCTTCCAGAGCCTTCATTCCGCCGATGAGTTCCTTGCAGCAACTATTACTGACAGCCCTTTTGCACAGCAGTGTCCGTTCGGTGCAGCTGACGGCCAATTGCTCGGTATGACCAGCCAGCTTCACGCATCTGGATTATACGACCACGTTCGAACTCGTCTAATTACTTATAAGGTCTTCGGAAACGTCCTCACGGCATTATTGGTTGTATCTCCACTGAACTGCAAGGCCGATAACGAGCAAAGATAAACCATCCACATTTTTAACCTGTTTCATGGAATGCTATCTTCGCAGTAGAAACGCGCGCTGTTACCGACGATAACACTCATTGACCTTGCAAATTTAATCATTTGCATACTTGGTATAAAGGAATTTGCATGCGAAATTTCGAGAGGATCGGATTATTTTTTAGGGGTGCTTCGTTTTTTTTGCAAAAGAGTATATATATAAACCATAAATGGATATAAGGAAACAAGGAAAGTACCACAAATTGGCCGGGGGGGGGGGGTTGACCCTCACTCCCCAGTTAAAGTAAGCGTTGTGACGCGAGAACACTCCCGGTAGCCGGTACTTTTCCACCATAATGAAGACGCCGGGAACGGTGGCGTGTTCCTATAATCCAGCTACCTGGAGGCTTGAACTGTTGGATGGCAATAGGACGGACTGTGAGTTCTGTCCCAACCATGTAAGAGCGGCTGACTGCTGCTAGATCCTGTAAATATGGCTCGCTCGGATGGCTGCTTATAGAGCGGCGGCTGGCCGGCTGCTGACTGCTGTGTAAAGCTGCACTCACCATAATGAAGACAATCAAGCTTCAAAACAACGATGAAAAACGATCAGATCGAAAACAAAAAGGAACATTATTCGCTAAAAACTATGAATAAAATCATAGGTATAAATTATGATAACATAGTCCAACCTCATATACTTTTTAAGACACAAAAACACAGAACAAACCAATAAAAGCCCAAGTGAAAAAACTAAAATACCTCACGATAAGGTCGCACAAATGATCCGAAATCTCATCGTGTCAAAGCACATTACCCATATGAATTTGCCTTGTTAATGGTCACTCACAAACTTGTTCTTGTCATATCCTATCTCAACACTGTGTGATTCCCTGTTCTATTTATATCCATGTACATGCTGCTATTTATATCCATGTACATCCCTCAGTTGCAGTTAACCGCAACTGAGGGATGAGTTTATGAGTGACCATTAACAGAGGTAATTTACAGGGTGTCCCAAAATGTGACTGACACATTTGAAAAATGCATTAAAAAACAGAAAGCGATAGAAATGTTGCATTTGCTGCATTGTACTTGGGAAAGCAGGGAATTTTATTCAAACAATTTTCAAAATTTGTTACAAAGGTCACCAATAGATGGCACTGCGGTTGTGTGAAAGCTGCAGGGAAACGCATACTGTCAGATCGCCATTCCGTACTTTGTTCAGCATTCTGCTAGCGCGTGCTTCTCAAAGATTTCAAGTTGCTGTTGTTGAAAATGGTTTATTCGTTGGAACAGCGGATATTTCTTGTTTTGGAGTTTCACCGCCTGGACCACAGTTTTGTTGAAACGAGGCGCAGTTTCCAAAGGAAATTTAATGTTAAAAAAGGACCCTCAATCAATGTAATAAAGATTCTGTTCGAAAAATTTGAACGAACTGGGAATGTTAATGATGGCCGTGCTGGAAATGTCAGCCGCCCAAGTTCGGCAATGACAGAGGCGAATGCTGAAGTTGTTTAGCAGGTGATCCAACAACGGCTCCGAGTTTCCGTTCGCCGTGTTGCATCTGAGACTGGACTACGACGAACGTCCATGCACCGTATCATGCACCACAGCTTTCACTTATTCCCTTACAAGATCCAAACTCGCCAAACCCTGAGTGCTGGTGCCATGAATGCCCACGAAACGTTCGCGAAACTCTATGTTGCAGCAGCTGGATGCCGGCGAAATCGATGTTGGAAACATTTGGTTCTCAGGTGAGGCATATTTTTCCCTCGACGACTTTGCCAACAAGCATAACTGGCGCATTTGGGAAATAGAAAATCCCCATGTTGCCGTACCTTCATTCCCGCATCCCGCAAAAGTCATGGTTTGGGCCACCATTTCCTCCAAAGGACTGACTCATTAGGCCATTTTCCCATCACGAAACGGTTTGTGCAGTACGGTATCTTGTCATTCTGCATGAATTTGTGGCGATTTAAAATGCTTTGGAAGGCGGTAGGAACACCTCGGGTTTCGTGCAAGACGGTGCCAGGCCACATCGAACGCTTGAAGTGTCCGATTTCCTTAGCGGACATTTCGATGCTCGTGTGATTGCCCTTGAATACGCCAGGCATACAGGACTTGCCATGGATTGGCCTCCCTATTCACCAGATTGGACACTATGTGACTTTTTCTGTGGGGGTACCTGAAAGACTAGGTGTATCGCCAAAATCCACAGACGATTGCGGAAATGCAACAATACATCTCTGCTGCATGTGAGACCATTCCGGCTGAAATATTTGCAAAGGTGTCTGCGAAATTTGTTCTCAGATTGCGCCATGTTGTTGCTGTAGTGTAAATGGTGGTTATTTTGAAAACATCGTTTTGTAGTTTTTGCAACATGGTCATACCGTTTATTAGTTTTCCCATTCAGCAGCGCCATCTGTTGGTAACCTTTCTGACACATTTTGAAAATTGGTTGAATAAAATTCCCTGGTTTCCCAAGTACAATGCAGCAAACGATACATTTCTATCGTCTTCTGTTTTTTAATGCATTTTTCAAATGTGTCAGTCATTTTTGGGACACCCTGTATATGGATAATGTGCTTTGACACGATGAGATTTCGGATCATTTGTGCGACATTATCGCGAGGTATTTTAGTATTTTCACTTGAGCTTCTATTGGTTTATATTTTTATGGTAAAGTTTGTTCTGTGTTTTTGTGTCTTAAACAGTATATATCGTGAGGTTGGACTATGTTATCATAATTTATATCTGTGGTTTTTATTCATAGTTTTTAGCGAATAATGTTCTTTTTAGTTTTTGTTTTTTATTTGATCCTTTTTCATCGTTGTTTTGAAGTTTGATTTTCTTCATTATGGTGGAAGGGTACCGACTACCGGGAGTGTTGTCGCGACATAAAGTTTGCTTTAACCAGGGAGTGGGGGTCACCCACCCCCGGCCCAGGGAGTGGGGGTCACCCACCCCCGGCCAATTTGTGGTATCTTCCTTGACTTTCTTGTTTCCTTATATCCATTTATGACTTTTATATCTTAATCTCCTTTAATAGGCTGCGTAGCGTCTTATGAGTGTGATTTCTTGTATGGTTTTTTATTGTAAGATTTTTACTTGGGTCATACAGGGTGTTCGTAAATTGTTTTGAGAAAATAAGAGGGGTCATAGTACCGATCAAGACGAACAATATTTACTATGGAACCTAGGGTCGCATTCCACTCTGATTGTCAGAAAAGCGTAAAGTTAAAGTTGAACTTTCACCAGTGAAAATAAGGAGAATTAACGTAATCATAAGTTGCACAATACCATTTATTTACACCAGAGAAAGACTCAAAGTAGATGCTCAAAGTGACGGCCAAGGGTGCCGTTGCACATTTCACACCGGCGAATGAACGACTGGCGCACCTTCTCGAAGACAGCTGGTGTCGTGTTTATCCTGTCCCCTGCAACAACGATTCTCGTGACAAGATTTTCTACGGAGTTCACAGGCGTCTAGTACACCAATGATGATTTTATGTGCCCCCAGAAGAAAAAGTTCATTGGGTTGAGGTCCGGTGAGCGTGGAGGCCAAGTCACAGGTTCACTACGTCCAATCAGCCAATCAACTGTAACTTTTGCTGCTGCTTCTTGTCACTGAAAATTTGCATGCAGTAAATGCTTGACGGTGATGTTCTAGAGATGTGCATGTGATGCTTCCTTGGCACGACAGCTATGTCATCCGAAGTGGCGACTTGGGCTTGCTGGACATGTTTCAAAGTTACTCTTTTCTGACACTCAGAGTGGAATGCGAACCTAGGTTCCATAGTAAATATTGTTCGTCTTGATGGGTACTACCACCCCTCTTATTTTGCCAAAACAGTTTATGAACACCCTGTATATATATATATATTTCCCCTTTTTCCCCTTGCATTTCAAATATGTGTGTGATTCATTTTGAAAACATTCAACGTAACTTTAATATTTATTAACACTTTACAACAAAGTAAGTTGAAAAGTGTTTATGACTTTGTTCATTCTGTCTGTCTGTCTGTCTGTCCGTTAGCACGATAACTGCCGTAAAAATGACTTAATCAAAATGAAATTTTAGTATGTTGTTCGGACGGTCTGTAGGACCTATGGGAATATAAATGAATAATATCACCCAATTAGTTTTGGATTGAACCCGGGTTGAAAAAATGAAATACATTGAGCCCTATGGAACCTAATTTTTCAAACATTTTTTAAGCGGATTTAAAATTCACAAATTGCTTCGAAAATTTTAGGTAATATTCAAATTGTTCCATAAAATATATAAAAAAAAAAATTCAGCACAATATATATAGTAGTTCTCTTATATGAAACGATCACGTGACCATGATATGAAACGATCACATGACCCACTTCAAAATGATATATGGCATCCATCTTGTTTCAAAATCGTGATTTTTTAAGTTCTTTTTAATTCATATTGAGTGTTGTATCCGTCCTAAAACTACTTTATTTTTGCTTAAATTCTGTGCATCTACATACTGCAACAACGCAAATCCAATATATTTGAGTTTAAATGATTATCCAAATTTGATTATTTCTACAACGAAGCCTATTTTTCACTTATGTAAAATGTAAACAGCAAAATATGTAGAATGAGTTGTATTAGAATTGCTGTATTTATTTAACACAGAATAATTTAGTCCATGGAGTCTGCCTGGCTGATATGAATGAAATATTAATTGATTTTATAAAAAGAAGGACGATTTTTTTCGATGAAGTTTTAAGCATACAGTTTAATTACTTGTAGTTCCATGGTCTTAATTTTTAAATAAAATAAATTATTATAGTATTGTGATGAATGAAATGAATGGGATAAAGTTATGAATGAAATCCTGTTTTTATAGAGAGATCCAGGCGTGTTATTTTTTCTATGACGTCATTTGCATGAATTTCAGTTGTTTTCGATGACGTTTTCAAATATAATAAATTATCGTAGTATTATGATAGTTTTAAAAATATTACCGTGGAATGAATCGCATTTTAGAGATATTTAAACCAGGCAATTTATATTTCAATGCCGTCATTTGAATGAAGTTCATTTTTTTCAATGAAGGTTTAAGTTTTCAAATAAAATAAATTAATGTAGTATTGTAATAAGTTTTAAAATATTACCGAGGAATGTATTGCATTTTCGACTTTTTTAAATAAAATTGCATTGAAGTTGGAAAGTGTTTCATAATCAATGCTTTAAGCATGATTGATCTTTCTTGTTATTATTTCTATAACCACTCTTCTGTTGCTTGCAGTGGCGTAGCGTGCATTGAAGCTAAAAAGCTGAGTCTTCCTTGTTTAAAATCTAATTTAAAGAATTATTTAAGCATATTTTTATTTATTATAAATTTTTAAATAATTTTGCCAAGATATATGTATTATTTAGAAAATTGTTACATTTTACTTGCTTAAAGTGGCACGATTCAAAGTATTTTTCCCATTAAAACGCATATTTTAATGTTTTTGAAGTTGAAATCATTCAGCCTTCGTTGTCTATAAGGAGAACATGGCATTAAGATGACCCATTTGTTAAACTCCTCCCTAGCTGATTAACTAACATGTAAGCGAAAGACGTGGCCGTTGCTTTTGTATTTTCAACCCTTTATTAACAATCAATGATTGGATACGGGAAGTGACATTTCATTAGTGACGGGTAAGTGAGGGTGGGTTGTGCAAGGCTAATAGGTCCTCCATTTTGTGTCAAACGTGATTCTATTAATTCGTAGAAAATAATTATTATTTGTAATACTAAATTTGAGTAACTTTTCACTAATAACCTAGGATTTACCTAACTTTAAACAATATCAAGACGAAGAATTATATTAATAATGACTATCATTAAACTTAAGTTGTTTACAAAGTAGACTTAGCTCTTTATATAGACATCGATATGGCGAAGCACCCTCTGCGTATTTGAGAACTTTAGAAAGAATAAATTTGATTTTCCTTTAAAATCCTCTGTTAGACAAGAATCTCAGTTCCATAAAAGTTTTTGATAATTTTTTAGCGGATTCTTAGCATATTGGTATTATAAGAAATTTTTAAGTTTTCATAGTAGAGTATTTGTAAATAATTAATATACATTATTGTTTAAGAACATTTTAGACATTTTCAACTAAGCTTATGTTCCAGATTTCTCAACAATTTTCAGTGCACTTTTTCATACATGGGCGCCTGTAGAACGTTTTCCGGAAAGGGGGGGGGGGTGTAAACTCAAGAATAAAATGTATAACATCGTCTAGATTGGTGCTCGCTTTTGTTATCTTGAATAGCCAAAGGGGAGAGTGTTATCTTCTATGAGCAATCATGAATTCATATTTAATAAAATAGTGTAAAGTTCAACTTATTTAGAAATAAGGAAACATTTAAAATGTTAGTATATATTTATCTTACATAGGTAATGCATTTTAAAATATCGTGCATTTCATTCACTCTTGGCATTTGTATGTTAAATTATTTTATTTTACTCATCAAGGAAATAAAACTTGTAATGTAAATAAAAGTTTTACATTTTGATATTTTAAATTAAAAAAAAATTTTTTTTTTAGTCGGGGAAGTGAATACTGATATAAGTGAATACTGATTTTTTTTTTTTACATAATTTTAATGTACATATTTTAAAACCCCCAAATATAAAATTTTATTGAATTCTGCTTGTAAATTTTTGAAATACAGATGTTTAAAGTTTCAAAATTTCAACTTTTGAGGCTTCTGGAATGCAGTCTGCCACCTGTAACGACTGCCAGACTCATAAATCCCTTAATGGGACGTTAAAACTTGTCATTTGGCACCCATTTCATCCGTGTATTTGATGGGGTAAGTAAGTAGATGTCAATTTTTGCCTATTTTTAAAATACGTCCAGAGGACTGCCGGGTGCATTTCCGTTCACACCGCGAAGTTCCACTACATGCAATGCTCATACACTTTATATTCGATGAATTGGTAAAATTGTTGCTGGCTCTTGGACTATAACATTAGTTTTCAATAGTTTGATTGGAAGAATTGCCAGCAGACGATTTCGGTATTTGAAACGTAATTTCGTTACTATATTTACAAAACGGATTAAGCTTGAGCCTCATCACAAAGTTTTATTTCTGGCCCCATGCCCATTATTGTCAAGATCTTTACAATAATCCCTTAATAAAGTTTCCCTTTGTGGGTCCTTCTCTGCACCCAGCTCCCTTCGGGCGTTATACGCCACTGTCCTTCACATCCTGAAAACGTTCTTTTGGCATTTCAAGAACGTTCAGAAGATCAAACAGGATGAATAAAGAATAAAGTGAAATCTTTCTCTTCTTCACTTGAACTTCGGGAGATACGACGTAGCCTTGAAATTCAGACCGTCTACTTATTCGAAACCTTTGTATCATCTAGGTGTGGCTTTATTTTGAAATTCCACGAAGTAAACCTAATTTTAGTTTAATTATTTTGTTTATTATATTTCCTCATTTCATTTCATACACAAAGAGCCGGATTTCAATAGTTGACCAATTTGTATATTTTGCACACGTTATATATTTTTGAGTATACTCCCTTATCACAAATATACACAAATTTGATCTGTGCAATGACTTTTATTACATAATGAAGTGACTTGCACTGAAATGACTTTCATCACATATGGAAATGACTTTCACTATATATTACAATGACTTTCACAACATAATACAATAACTTTGTTTTTTTAACAACGAAATAACGATGTACAAGATACATAGTACAATGCTTTCGGTTATGAGTTAACATCGGGAAAATTGAAATTTTGCTCTTTTGGCAATTTATTAGTTAAAGAAAAATGAGTAATTCACATGCAACATCCTCATCAAAATGCGATGCACATTTAATTAATATCCCGCGAAATGTTGGCAAAGTCTTTGGCGTCAAAATATAAAACTATTATAAAAGGTATCTTCTCTCGTGTATGGAACGAACTAGATCAAAGACAATAATGTTAACAGATTTGTTGCATAATAATGCATATGGGAAGTAAACGTATTTGGTGATATTACTCTTTAATTTTATGTAATTGGTTTTATAAATTTCTTTATAAACTTACAATAACTTGACAACGGCTCATGATAGCGTTATAAAGTTTATATAATTAGTTTCTTAATGAAAAATTACGTATGATTTGATTATTAATTATTTATCATAATTGAAGATCCTGATTTTTTCAAGAATTCCTTCGAAAATTAATAATCGTACCAGGTTATTTTCAAAATGATTTCTTCATTCGTGAGATATCGTGTTCAGTGTTTATTTCAGGACGTTTTGGCCGGGGGGGGGGGGGGAGAGGAGGCAAAAGAAACTTTAGGGGGGCGAGCTTTCTATTTGCCTATATAAATATATATTTAAATGCTGTCACATAAATAGAAATTAGGTTAATATAAAATGTCTCCCGGGGGGGAGGAGCGGCTTCGCCCCCCTCCTAGGTATGCTTGAAAGAAACTCTGATTACTACTTTTAATGGGAACACTACTCTCAAACACGGATACACCTTTACACGGCATTCCCGGCAGGCCACTCAATCAGCTGCTCATACCCCTGGGTGAGTCTGGGTTTTAAACACCTTTACACGGACACACTTCCCTAAAAAAAAAGTTCGATTTGAGTTGCGGAATGCTTGAGACGCGCTGTTCCGTCGAAAATTCGAATTCGAATTTTCGACTCCATCACAATACTTTCCTTCTGCATTACAACACTATGTGCGGAAAGTAAAAATCTAGGCACGGTCTCTTTTGATTGGCGGGCCTAGGCGACCCACTAGTTTCGTCTATATGCCCAAAGCATCCCAACGCCAAGTTCGTTGTCAGAAACAAAAGTTAAAAGGGGCTGGATTGAAATTCAAGGGGCTCAGCAGTCTTGAAAGATGGGTTCATTAAAAACACTTTTAATCATGAGCATTCATAAACCATGATAGTTATTATTATATATTTCAATCCATATAAATTATTAGCAAATGACTAATTGCATATTTATATTTGTAAGCTAAGAGTTGATTAGGAAAACTCATGTAGCTACTGTACATTAATATTAATATATATTAATTACAATTGATTTTAATATAACTAGTAGCAAAGCTGTTAATCGAAGAAAATTTCTGATAATAAATAGAAGTTATCACTTAATATTAACTCTTAACTACTTATCAGTTGATTTTGACTCTATAATGTATAACAGTGAACACCGCAATGATACAAAAGTATCCTAAATACTGTTGTCTTAATTTTTTTAAAAATTTAATATTTTAAAATTAAATATGTAGATAAATGAATCATTTGTATAACCACAAATTTAGCTGAATTAAAAAACCTTTAAAACGAAATAATTTATTAAAAAAAAAAAAAAAACTTCTCATAAATCGATTTTTACTTTCCCTGCAATACATGGCGTAATGTATAGGGAAAGTACTAGAATCTTGTCGAAAATCGCAACTCAGGTTTTCGACGGATCTACACGTTTCGGAACCTCCAGAACACGAAAAAAATATTTTTAGCGTGACGTCTGTGTGCGTGTCTGTCTGTGCAACGTATGTTTCCACTCTAACTCAAAAACTAATAGACCGAATTTCATAAAATTTGATAGGTAAGACCCTTGGGTGTGACCCTGGTGCTGATTAGTTTTTGGTATAATTCGAGAAAAAAGAACCTGCCTTTTTTTGCGAAATGTCCCGCAAAAATTTCATGTATCAATTTTAGCTGAAATACTAATTGACCAAATTTCACAAAATTTAGTAGATAAATCACCTGTGGGATACTCTGGTGCTGATTAGATTTTGGTACAATTCAGAAAAGAACAACCTGTCATTTTTTAAGAAATGGCCCGCAAAAATCGCCAATATCTGAAAAAAAGACTACGTATGTTCAAATGTATCAATTAAATGCTTGTTTTATACATAATTTTTGACGAGGAAAAGAATAAGAACAATTCTATTACTTTAGGACTAACCGTTATTGAGATATTTGAGATTTTTCTCATTTTTTTTATGCTGCCTCTGGAAAAATGTCCAATTACCAAATAAAAGCAGAAATTAAATTAAAAATGCAAATTTAGTGTTATTTTGTGCATTTAAACTCAATTTAATGAGTTCTTAAAAAAATACAGAAAAAATGAATTTGAGTCTGCAGGGAAAGGCATGTGCTGCCCACATCAGATTTTTTATGTAACATTTGGATGACTTGTTGGATGAAATTTTATGTAACTACTAAAAATTTATTTAAATCAGGTGTGTGTGTGTGGGGGGGGGGGAGGGGGCTTAGTCCCCTTTTTCCCCTGTCCAAGGCACGCTTAACTTAATATCGCACTTTACTTTGAGAAATATTATATTTGGAATAAACATATGTATATCGATAATCTTTAACACTTGCATGGAACATTTGCGATTCTTAAATTAATTTTTCAAACAAGCGTTTTATTTCGGCGTGGTCAATCGATCAAGGATGAAGGTTTTTTGTTTTCATAAGCTTGTACTACAACATCGCTGTTGAGTGCAAGTGCAACCGCGCGTACAAATCCAAGTTTAATAAAATTCGAGGCAATCCGTGTTTGAAATTAGTAATATCTTAGGAGTACCTTTCTACAGGCCCTCGAGAATAGAACGTTAGCGGAAAGACAACGGATATTTGACGGTAAGACAATAACTCTTATTTATAAGGGGACGGTGGACGTTGAAATTTTTTTTTATTTATTTATTGACTTAGAAACGTGAAAATTTGTATAAATATTCCTCTTAACATTACTATATACGATACCATTAAATTTTTTTTTCAATTTTGTAATAATTTTTTAATTTTTTTTTAAATTTAATTTTTTTTAACGAAAATCTGAAAATGCTCCTTGCGTGCCATTTGTTCACATTTTTGATCAATTTTACATTATGGTCACTCAAAAACACATTATGAACGAATTCGCGTATTCATTTTTAAATCCCTTAGAAAGTTCATTTTTCAAAAATATTTTTCTGCATTAAAACTTAATTTTCATCATTTAATTAGGTTCTTATTCACTTTTAATTGCCTTAATAAAGTCCAATTATAAAATGCATGCCCAGTTTCATTGAAAAGTATGAGAGGTGTCTTCTTGCCAAATTTCATGCATCTCAGACAAAAATTAAGATGCATGGAGCATTTTAAAAATGCAAAACATTTCAAAATTCCGTTTCGAAAAAAAAATGCATTCAACCTTTTGCTTACGGGTGGGTCAGCGTCTCCATCCCAAACAAAGAACCTCCCAAAAAGACGGGTATTTGACATACCCTATACCAAACAGTTCGACCCCCTTTGCAGGCATTGGCGTCCATAGAAATCGCTGACAGAAACATTGCACCTGCTGCAGTAGGTAGTATTTGGAATGAACGCTGTCTCATCCGTAAGCAAATGTTAAAAGTGTAAAATAATGCTTATATAAAAACTTTTTTTAGTCGATTTTTGCTCATTTCAACGTCCACCGTCCCCTTAACACTTTCTAACATGGTTGAAAAGTGTTTATGACTTCTTGAAAAGTGTTCTGTCTGACTCTTCGCACGAAAACTGCCGTAAAAGTGACTTCATCTAGATGGAATTTTTAGTTTGTTGTTAAGACGGTCTGTGGGATGTTTTGGGAATGAAAAGGAATAATCTCACCCCATTGGTTTTGGAATAAATACCCGGGTTGAAAAAATGAAATACATTGAACCCTATGGGACCTAATTCTGCAAACATTTTTTAAGCGAATTTAAAATTCACAAATTGCTTCGAAAGTTTTAGGAAATATTCAAATTATCTCATAAAATATATAAAAAAAATGTCAGCAAAATATATTCAGTATTTTTTTAAATAAAAATTTAAATAATGATTACATCCTTTATATGAAGAAATCACGTGACCATTATACGAAGAGATCACGTGACCCACTTCAAAATAAAATATGGCATCCATCTTGTGTCAAAATCGTGATTTTTAAAGTTCTTTTTAATTCATATTTAGTGTTGCACCCGTCCTAAAACCGCTTTATTTTTGCTTAAATTCTGCGCATCTACATGCTGAAACAACGCAATTACAATATATTTGAGTTTAAATGATCATCCAAATTTGATTATTTCTGCAATGAAGCCTAATTTTATTTATGGAGAATGTGAACACCAAGAGATGTAGAATGAATTGTATAAGAATTGCTGCATTTCTTTAACGCAAAATTATTTAACTCATGGAGTCTACAATATAGCTGATATGAATGAAACATTTATTGATTTTACACAGAGAAGCAAACGAATTTTTCGATGAAGTTTTAAGCATAGAGTTAAATTACTTGTACCTTCATGGTCTTAGTTTTTAAATAAAATAAATTATTATAGTATTGTGATGAATGAAAGGAATGGAAAACAGTTTATGAATGAAACGGTGCTTTTATAGAGAGAGCCAGGCGATTTATATTTCGATGACGTCATTTGAGTAAAGTTCATTTGTTTTCGATGAAGTTTTCAAATATAATAAATTATTGTAATATTATGATAATTTTAAAAATATTACCGAGGAATGTATTGCATTTTAGAGATGTTTAAACCAGGCAATTTATATTTCAATGCCGTCATTTGAATGAAGTTCATTTTATTCGATGAAGTTTTCAAATATAATAAATTGATGCATTGTGACAATTTTAAAAATATTATCGAGGAATGTATCGCATTTTAGAGTTGTTTAAATAAAATTGCATTGAAGTTGGAAAGTGTTTCACAATCAATGTTTTATGCATGATTGATCTTTCTTGTTTATTTCTCATATAGAGAACGTTGTTTCTTCCAAAAATTTCGAGTTCAAGATTTTGATCGACGTTTAACATTCCCTGAGATGTATTTGGAATGATTATTTGAGTGTGTATATGAGGTGAAGACACGATAACTGATCGAATGAATGTTCGTATCAAAATGAATGAGATTTTATGTTCCGATAGATTGTGCAAAACTTAGTATACGTTCAGCTTTGCATCGCGCAGTGAAAAAGCATATAAGTATCCGTATTATATATTTTACAATTTTTTCTTAATTTTAATTTTTGTTTGGCTTCTTATATGTTTTTTTTTTTAAATAATTTAATAATAAAAAAATCTGATGTGGGAAGCACAACACTTTACCTCCTTTCAATATCTTGATCGATATAAATATATACGTTTAACATCCCCTGAATATATTCGGAATTTCTCATTTATTCGCCCAGTTGAACATTTCGGTTTGTGTTCACCTCCAAATTTACCAAATATTGCAACACAGTAATGCCCTTCCTATTTTCATCACATGACTTATACTGTTACCAAAATTCAAGCTTTATTTCTCACTTTTAAGTGCTTTTCTCATAGTCCATATTTTGAACTTTCTGGTGTTCCAAATTTAACTTTTAGAAAAACTATTACCAGTGTGTCGTATTAAATTGTTAACTTGTGCCCAATTTTATGCCTCTATCTCACTTAAAAGAGGTTTATCATTTATTCTGCAAATCGAACATTTTAGTGCGTAGCACCTTAGTAGCAAATATTGGAAAATGGAAATTGTACATTTTTATTCCGTTGAACAATCTACTAATTACACTACATTTAAAGTGCCTATTTCATTGCAAATTATGTTTCTATCATTTAAACTATGGAACTTTTTGGTGTAGACCCCCCCCCCCCTCTTCTAAGCATTCTTTAAAATTTTGATTTCTCCTTAGGTATATATACTTGTACGATTAACCAGTGTATAAAATTTCATGTCTCTATCTCATATAAAAGAAGACATTTCTCATTTATTAGGCAAATCGAATATTTTGACATGCGGCACCCTTGAAGTAGCAAAAGTAAAATTGTGCATTTTGTTTTTTTCGAACAATCTATCATTACACAAAATTTAAAGTCTCTATCTCATCACGAAGTATGTTTACCTATCAGTAATAAACTGGTTTACAAAGTAAAATGCAGCGCAAATCAAGACAAAATAAGCATACTGTTACGAACGTGTAAAATGCCCTAACTGGAGCCCCTTTTGAAAACCAGACGGAAAAAATACCTGTACATGCAACCTTTCTTATGACGTGAATCTCTCGTTGTAATTTCAGGACTGTCGGTTCAGGATTGCCAAATTTAGCGATTTATCGACAATTTGGCAACATTTCGAATGTTCGAAGACCTCCTTGATAAAACGAATATTCTACGTGATACGAGCTCATTCTAGCAGTTTCTACAGAGTTTATCGAAAAGGAATCATCATTCATTTGGAGAGCAGTTGACGTGATATGAGCTGCATTGAATTGTGAGATATCTCAATGTTTTGAGAACAGTAGCTGCTGTTTTATGAAATTAGTGGATCCTTTAATTGCTGTTTTAGTGTACCTGATAGTTTTGTAGCGATTTTGTGAAATAGTTGTCGAGCTATGTGTTGTATATTGTTCCTCTTTACACGGTGCTTGTTGAGACCCAGACCGTCCGACCTACCAGAAAGGTGTAAGGTAACTGTATGGACGGCCGGTACACGGTGCTTGTGAATAAACTCGTTAGTTATCCAGAAATTTGGATTCATTCTTTTATCCTGAGCTTTCGCCCATGATTCCAGTAAATATGCTGTAACAATACGTGCGTTTCGGAAATCGACTGGATTTCCTTCATCGGTGCAACAAGTCTGGACCTAAACGCTCAAAAAGCGCAAGGCAAAATCGATTAAACTCGAATGGCTGAATATGATATTATTCGCTACATCGTGATACTTTTTAGCCATTTCAGTTTATGTGATATTAATTGATATTATCGGCTACATTGTGATGCATTGTTTTGCCATTTCAGTTTGACCTACATTGCCTTGTGTTTATTTGGGCATTTAGGTTCAGACTTTTGGCACTGGTGAAGGAAACCCATTTGATTTTCGAAACGTGTCTTGACTAATTAACTAATTTGTCTTGATATGCGTTGCATTTTACGATGTAAATCAGCTTATTATTGATTGTGCGCAAAGTCACGTGCTTTACTCGAATTCGAAATTTCGACCCCGTCACAATACTTTCCCTATACATTATGCTATATACATGGGGAAAGTAAAAAGGTGGATGAGTGTTCGGATAATTGGACAATTTGGATAATCAGGGTTCAAACAATCGGCGCTCTATTGCACTAGTATTTCCGTATCAATAGCGGTATTAAATACCGGCAAAATTTGTCTGGGACTGCCCTACTTCTAGCTACATCACTGGTTAAAGCAAGCACGTTTTGACGCTTGGGTTTGGAAAAGTGTTACTGAAGGTGAAAATGTTTTATTAGAGTTGTTTCCGAAGGTGTGGGTCTGTTCCACTTTTATTTGTTGACATTGGAGCAGTATCAACCGGATTCAGAAACCGCCTCTGGACACTTTCGCTGCTGAACGTGCCAGGAATTATAAACCATAAATTATTAGCATATATAGAACACCAGCCGGCTTTTTAATTTTACAGATTTATCGTGATGCCCAATTGCGCATGATTCGGCGGCCAAGGTTAAGATGAGCTAATTGTGCATGTTGCCATATTTTGTTGTGCCTCCATTTTGGACCATTTATTTTTCAAGGAGATGGCTGGACCTTTCGGCTGCAGGGAAGGTTTCTGTTTTGCAACTTTCTTTTTGATTTACGTGGTGGCAGAAGATTGAATAGGACATTAAATAGGTTTTTGTTGCTTAATGTGGGGTATTACAATGATTTTATATATGTTATATTTTTTGTGTGTTAAGGCCAATTCTTTATCTGACAACTGGTGTATTCCTGGCGAATATTTTGCTAAAACCTTTCGTTGTTAGCCAGGGCCGTTTTTTGTGTAGACAAAGTAGGGGAAAACTGGGGCTTCGCGAACCTCTGGGACCCCTCAGTGTGCCTTTTTTTTACTATAAAAGATTTATGGAAAGCCTGGCAAGAATTAAAACGACCCTGATCTTAGTTTCAGAGTTTTTTCACTTTTCTTTCTTTTTCAGTTACACCCTCACTATTGCATTATAGACAAAGACTGTACGACTAAATATCTTTAAAACGATTGATTGCAAATCCATAGTTCGAATTTAAGAAGCATTTCAAATCAGCAGACTCTCAGATTATAAAAGTTTGGGTCACGTGACACGTTTTTGTAATTAGAAACAAATCTAATTACTCTCTACAAAGGAAGTTTTAATTAGCAAATTATTCCTCATTCATTTAAAACATCTTTTCAAAATAAACCCAGTTCTCTAAATACAAAATTGGCCGTGAAAAAAGTTGTAAGGATTAAACCCCCTCCCCCCCCCCCCCTCCAAGACATATACAAGAAAAAAAAAAACCCGGCTAAACATAATTTCAGGGGTCGTACAAAAATAAAACTTCTGCAGATAATACTTGCCTTCGAAATTCTATACATGCATACTTAATTTTAGTCTTTTATGTTTTGTATTATCTAATTACCCGTCGGAAACTTTAATTAATGATATCTAGGATAAACTATCGTAGTAACAATGGATCGTATAACAATGGAACTTTATTTGTTTGATTCATCGGACTATGGAAAATCCACTGTAAGAATAACCCATTTCTCCCTATTTCCCCCCTTTTCTGTAACGCTTGGCGAAAATTTTGGCAAAGAATTTGGCGGGTATCGTTAACTTGGCTTTTTTTTTTAATGTTGGGAAAATGTTGCCAAATTTATAACAATGATACCAAATCAATGAAATTAATTGTGTTTCGAAGGGGGGATAATACTGTAATGATGTTTCTGTAGCGTTTGGCTGTCAGCTCAACCGTCCCACTTGGCGACAGATTTGACAATTTTTTTAAATGTTGCCAAATTGATCAAAATATTACCAAATGAACGGAAATTTTGCCAAATCAACAAAAATTTCGTTAAATTGACGAAAATTACTCCAAATCGATGAAATTAATTGTGTTTTGAAAGGGTATAGTATTGTAAAGATGTTTCGATAGCTTTTGTCTGGCAGCCCAACCGTCTCACTTAGCGACAAATTTGATGACGTTTTTTAAAACGCTTCCAAATTGATCAATATATTGCCAAATTAATGAAATTGTCGTCAAATCGATGAAATTGTCGACAAATTGATAAAAATTACGCCAAATCAATGAAATTAATTGCGTTTTGAAAGGCGACTGTATTGTAATATTGTTTCGGCAGCGTTTGTCTGTCAGTGCACTTGGTTAAAAATTTAACGACGCTTTCAAAATGTCGCCAAATTTATCAAAATATTGCCAAATCAACGAAAATGTCGCCAAATCGTAAAAAATGTTGCCAAATTGATAAAAATTAAGCTAAATCAATTAAACTAATTGTGTTTCGAAAGAGGATTGTATTGAAATGATGTTTCCGTAGCATTTATCTGCCAGTCCAACCGTCCTAATTGGCGACAAAATTAGCGGATTTTTTCAAATGTCGCCAAATTGATCAAAATGTTTCTAAATGAATGAAAATGTCGTCAAATTCATGAAATGACATTAAATTAATGAAAATGACATCTAATTG
Organism: Amaurobius ferox; assembly: GCA_951213105.1. Taxonomy (NCBI): domain Eukaryota; kingdom Metazoa; phylum Arthropoda; class Arachnida; order Araneae; family Amaurobiidae; genus Amaurobius; species Amaurobius ferox. The sequence continues at coordinate 67,543,666 of OX578152.1, forward strand.
ACGAAAATTCAATGTTTTGCAATATTAATTTTAATTTCCTTGATAGTTCCTATCGCTTTATGGGAATTATATATTTTTCGTAATTTTGTTTACAAGCGGGACTTGGACGTTTTATTCTTCAGCCTGTGAGGATAATTTCGCACAGCGAGAACAGAGATATTTATACATCATTTTTAGGAGAATTAAATTAAATATTTTAATAGAATGTTCTGGATAACAATTCCATTAAAAGTATTATGGGGATTTGCACATAATCGTGAATTCCAAATTTCTTTATGTTATATATTCCGTACGAAGAACGGGTATACTGCTAGCATTATTATAATGGAAACAAAATGCGAAAAAAAAAATATAGGAGGTTTGTGTAAAAAGTTATATTTTGTACTTTTTTATTTACTCAAAGGTGTCACATGATAAAAAGCGAACACGACGATAGTCTACCTTAATAAGAGCATTTCTTAAATTGGAACGATGGAATCCATCGTTCAAGAGATATTTAGTAGTGTAAGCTTTTTAAAACACTCTATACTACAACTTCCAGTGTTCGGGAAATATTTTTACACCTGAAGAAATGTGAATACATTCCTGGCATTTTCCAGTCCCAATAACATTCCGAAATCACCATGTACACCAAAACGTGATTCTTCTGTGAAGAGCTCAGTATCCCATTGTTTTCTGGAGTCCAGTTGAGGTAATCTCGAGCTCAGTTTAATTGCCCCCCCCCCTCCCAGTGTCAAATCACTGGTCGTCTTGCTTACAGTTGACCTGTATGCAGTGTTTCTTTCAGGACTTTTTGGCAGGGAGGGGGGGGGGGAATGAATGAAATTTTAGGAGGGGGTAAGTTTTCTATTTGCCCTATATAAATATATCTAAATGCTGTGTCACATAAATAGAAACTAGGTTAATATAAAATGTCTCCGGTGGGGCGAATACTCGTCTTCGGGGGGGAGGGGGGAACTTAGCCCCCGGAGGTATGCCTGAAAGAAATATTGCCTATATGTAGCCGTCCGAGATATCGCTTTTCCTGCCGACGCTGCAAGGTCGGAAGCAAACTGATGTGCCTGCGTGCTACAGACACAGAAATCAGGGCAACTTCCGATTGTCGCTGACCCCCTTTGAGACGCCTTATTATCTCACATTGTCTGGTGTCACTCAGATGATGTCTTCTACTCATTTTTCAAAATTTGGCTATTTTGATTTTCCTTCTGGAATCCTCAACGCTGATATAGTCTCTGGACAAAACAGGCCTTTTTTAACACTTTACAATAGTATAGTTGAAAAGTGTTTATGACTTTGGTCATTCTGTCTGTCTGTCCGTCCGCACGATAACTGCCTTAAAAATGACTTTATCAAAATGAAATTTTAGTATGTCGTTGAGACGGTCTGTGGGACATATGGGAATGGAAATGAATAATATCACCCGATTAGTTTTGGATTGAATCCGGGTTGAAAAAATGAAATACATTGAACCCTGTGAGACCTAATTGTTTTAAACATTTTTTAAGCAAAGTTAAAATTCACAAATTGCTTCAAAAATTTTATGAAATATTCAAATTATCTCATAAAAAATATAAAAAAATTTTCAGCAACATATGTTCAGTAATTTTTTAAATAAAAATTTAAATAATAATTACACCCATATAATATGAAGAGATCACGTGACCCACTTCAAAATAAATATGGCATCCATCTTTTTTCCCAGAGTAGTAGAAATCGTGATTTTTAAAGTTCTTTTAAATTTATATTTAGTGTTGCATCCATCTTAGAACCGCTTTATTTTTATGTATTTTCTGTGCATCTATATTCTGCACCGACTCAATTGCAATATTTTTGAGTTTAAATGATCATCCAACTTTGATTATTTCTACAACGAAGCCTAATTTTAATGGATGCAGAATGTAAATAAGTGATTGTAAGATGAGTTGTATAAGAATTGCTGAATTTTTTTCACGCAAAATTATTTATCTTTGGAGTCTGTAATAAAATGAATGAATGAAATATTCTCTACGTTTACACAGATAGCCAGACGATTTATATTTCGATGATGTCATTTGAATAAAGTTCATTTTTTTCGATAAAGTTTTAAGTTTTCAAGTAAAATAATTTATTGTAGTACTGCGATAATTTAAAATATATCAGCGCTGAATGTATCGCATTTTAGAGACTTTTAAATAAAATGGAATTTCAGTTGGCAAGTATTTCATAATCAATGCTTTATGTATGATTGATCTTTCTTGTTATTGGTTGTATTGATTAAAATAAAGTGGTATCATTATGCAAATGGCTAATCTATTTAAATTATTCACAATGCTTGTATACCTAATCTGTTATACCTACCATCTGTTATACCTAATACGTTTCCTCCTTCAAAAATGTTGATATGTAAAATGTTTTCTGCGGTCTAGTTTCTGTGTGCGTGCGTCTGTCATTGTCATGTATGCAAATTTTGTGGCTACACGTAGTTTCTTTCGTCGAATATGCTAATTTTTCCGTTTGTTGCTTAACTTTTGGGAATGAGTGCATCTATCTTTCATTATGTCCATACGTAGAAGACATAAATTGACAGCACCTCGTAAAGACTATGAAACTATGAACCACTCACGAGAGTATTACATAATAGTCCTTTCCACCCCTAGAAATAGCGTTGTCATAGAGTTGTAACAATAAAAACTCTGATGTGGGCAGCATTTGACTTTTCTTATATAATGCAATGAATTTACTACTTTTACAGTAAAATAAATAGGTTATTCTTATAGTAGATACTTATATTCTTTCCAAGAAATTGAATTTTCGTCAATGAGTCGTCATTTTCATTGATTTAGCGATATTTTTATCCATTTGGCGAGATTTTTATTAATTTGGCAACATTTAAAAAGTTGCCAAATTGGTAGGCATTTCGCTAAATTCGTCGCCAAAATCACCAAGCGTTATGGACGGAGAAATAAGTTATTCTTATAGTAGATAAATGATTATTGGCGTTCAAGGACGAAAGTATTACTCAAAGTATCTCTTCTCATGAATGGAACGAGCTAGATCCACGAGAATGATGTTACCCAATTTATCGCATGATATTGCATATGAAAGTGAACATGTTTCTCAGCAGTTAATATTTTTTTTTAATTTATGGGATATTTTGATAAATTTATTTGAAAAATGTACAATATCTCGAGAACGATTTGTGCTAACGTTATAAATTTTATGTCAATCGTTTTCTAAGGAAAAATTACATAAGAAATGTCTATTTGCGCAACTTTATTAAAGGTTTTAATTTTTTGATGATTTTTTCAAAATTTTACTCGAAAATTTAGGGGGGTTCTGAACATTCAATTGCGTTTAAAAACAATAGGCTTCCAGTATTCATGGATTGTAATTTTTGTACCGAATTTCGTTCGAATCAGTCACACACACACACACACACACAAAGACATCACCTCAAAAACGTCTGATTCGTATTCAAGGATGCTTGAAACGTGCTCTCCCGTCGAAAACTCGAATTCGAATTTCCGATCTCGTCAACATACTTTCCTTATATATTATATGTATATAAGGAAAGTAATAAATCAATTAATGATTAATTAAAATAACATAATATAACATAAGAATAAAAAATTACTGTCTTCATAGTTAATGTTGATATTTAAGCTTTCTTTATTTTAAAATGACTTTTTTTTGTGAATATGCATGGTGTTACAAAATTAACTGGGGGGTGGTTCAACTCGATTTCCTCATACTAGAAGTCATTTCATAGTAGTTTGTAATTTATTATTATTATTATTATTATTATTATAATTGTTTTTTTTTGGGGGGGGGAGGGGGGACAAATTTTACAAGAAATTTTTTTAAGAATCTGTACTGTTGGTGCAAATGGTCACAAGTGTATTTATTACCTTTCATTTTAAAGGGCTCGAAAAAATCTTTCTATTGATACCAAGTTTGACAATGTACAGCCCGGGGAGAGGCAATTGGTCTCCCCCCCCTGGGGTGGCTAATGATGTCACATTCACAAAAATGACATCCCTGCTATTTTTCACAATAATGCGATTGAAATTATCAAGTTTCGTGATTATTAAGCCATAAGTAACTCCTTTTATGCATGATTATGTGAAATGTTGTCTTATGCTATCATGTGAAGCACATATAAAATTTCAAATAAATTTTCTCTTGAATTTCAAAAAATTCTATTTAGTTCTAGATTTTTTATTAACAAAGCCGAATATAAAGTTTCGTGGAAATGCATTTCTATTTGTGAGAGCTATCATTTACACAAGAAATCAACCACAGACAGACAGACGGACATCACTCTAAAAATAGTCAAAACGTCTTCAGGAGGTCCTAAAACATATATTGGTACCTAAATCTCGAAATCGAAAATTTTCTCGCAAACAATACTTTCTCTGTACTTTACTACATTGTATAAGAAAGTAAATATTGAATGACTCGAGAAGTCACAGATCTGTGGTTCCAGTTTAAGAAAGTCTTTAAATAAGGTGAACTATCACACTACAATTTTGATTACGTGACACGTTTAAGTAAAAAGCACAAAATTTCACTTTTTTATAAGGCACTCTTCAAAGTTAGTTTCGATTACAAAATTACCTTCTCTTCATTTAAACATTTTTTGGAAATAATCCTGTCTTCTAATATGCGAAATTGACCGCAAAAACATTGTCAGTTATGAGATTTAAACTACTTTTACCTGATCAAAAGAAACGACGTAAACACGTATTTCAGGGATCATGCAAAAACTGAATTTCTGCAGATAAAATCTGCATTCAGAAATTTACATGTATGCCTATCGATTGCATAAGTTTTATGCAGTCTCCAATACCCATTGAAAACTTGAATTAATGAAATCTAAGGTAATTTTGATACTATGATTAAGGAACTCTTTTTACTTTCCTTATATACAATAATGTATAAGAAAAGTATTGTGACGGTGTGGAAAGGTCCAATTCTAGTTTTCGACAGGAGAGCACGTTTCAAGCATTCCTGATCACGAATCGAACATTTTTGATATGATGTCTATGTGTGTGTGTGTGTGTGTAAAAGTATGTGTGTGTGTGTAAGTATGTGTGTGTGTGTAAGCATGTGTGTGTGTGTGTGTGAAAGTATGTGTGTGTGTGTGTGTGTGTGTCAGTGAATCTGTGGAGATGATAACTGAAGAACAAATGGACCGATTCGAACAAAATTTGGTACAAAAATCACACTCCATAAACACTGGAAGCCTATTGTTTTTATACGCAATCGAATGTTCAGAACCTCCCTAAATTTTCGAGTGAAATTTTGAAAAAATCGTCAAAAAATCAAAACCGCTAATAAAGTTACGTAAATAGACATTTCTTATGTAATTTTTCATTAGAAAACGATTGACATAAATTTTAAAACGCTAACATGAACCGTTCTCGAGATATTGCACATTTAAAAAAAATATTAAAAGTCATATAAAATTAAAAAGATATATTTCCTATTGAGAAACATGTTCACTTTTCATATGCAATACCATGCGATAAATTTGGTGACATCATTCTCGTGGAACTAGCTCGTTCCATTCAGGAAAAAAGATACTTTGAGTAATACTTTTGTATTTGAACGCCATAGTCATTTATCTGCTGTAAGAATAACTTATTTCTCCGTTCATAATGCTTGGCGAGATTTTGGCGACGAATTGGCCAACTTGGCGACATTTTTTATTGTTGCCAAATGAACAAAAATCTCGCCAAATGGATAAAAATGACTAAATCAATGAAAATGTCGACTAATTGAAGAAAATTCAATATCTTGGAAAGAATATAAGTATCTGCTATAAGAATAACATTTTTTTTAACTGTAAAAGTAGTAAATTCATTGCATTATATAAGGAATGTCATGTGTTGGCCACATCAGATTTTTTTTACTGTTAAAGTAGTAAATTCATTGCATTATATACGGAAAGTCATGTGTTGCGCACATCAGATTTTTTTTTTTCGCTTGACTATTTTGCTGAGCTATGTAAAATATTTTTATAATTGAAAAAAAAATATGGGCCCGTATAAAATGCTAACCGTTGTTTATTTCACTAAAACGTGTCACGTGACCCAAGCTGTCTTAGGAAATGAAACTCATCTTTTGGCGCGCAATGAATGTTATTAGAGGCAGTGGTAGATAGAAATGACGAATTATCGCTCTTAGGCAATTTCGAACGGATTTGTCGCAAAATACGCTGCTCCATCTAGTGATAGCAATCAAGTTTCAACACTGAGGGATTTTCTTAATCTAAGCATTTCTTAAATTGAAATCATGGATCTGCGATTAATCATTCCGTTCCACTGATATTGAGTAGTATAATCTTTTTAAAACACCCTGTATGTTTTGCATTTTAACCCAAGGAGCATTATGTCAACAAGAGACCTACCTGACCCACTCATCGCCGATAGAACCCAATCGGTTCCATCGGCCAAAGGTCGATCCTCGGGAACTCCAAGTAACAAGTCAATCGATTTTATCCATTCAACACCATAAGAAAATGGCACTTCTGATTTTGTTTAAAATTGTATGTCAATGTTAGAAACAAAAATGTTCTGCTCCACGCCCTCATTGTTTGGATGCGTTGTTCTCCCACACCTTTTCCACCCACTTTTTGTTCTGGCCAATGACTTTAAATATATTCTCATGTTCACGATGTTCTCTACGATGCAAAGTACTGCACTCACAAAAATGGTCCATAGGTGACGCTCTCAAAGTCAGAACCACATATACTCGTATATTGCAGACAACAGCGTCCATGGTCCGGTTTTGCACATATTAAGAACTCGTCAGCGTGGAACAGCAGATGTCAGCAATAGCAGAAAGAATTAACGGAAATGTCGCTCAACTCGACTTTCTCATACCAGAATTAATTTTTTTGTCACATTTTACAAGAACATTTTTAAAAATGTGATGTGATCAGCACATGACTTTCCCTGCAGACTTACATACACATTCTCTTTATTTTACTTACATTTAATTCACTATTAATTCAATTTTCGTTCTCATTTGGTAACTGGACTCATTTTCAAAGGTGGCGTAGGGAAAAAACGAAAAAACAAAAATATCTCGAGAACAGCTAGTCCTAGTGTAATGGGATTGGTCTTATTCTTTTCTTCGTTAAAAATTACGTATAAAACAAGCATTTAATGGATATATTTCAGCATACGTAGTATTTTTATTTTAGATTTTGTCGATTTTTGCGGGCCATTTTGCAAAAAAGGGCAGGTTATTTTTTTCCGAATCGTACCAAAATCTAATCAGCACCAGAGTGTCCTACAAGCGACTTATCTACTAAATTTTGTAAAATTCGGTTCATTAGATTTTCAGCTAGATTGGATACAAGCTTTTGCGGGCTATTTCGCAAAAAAAGGCGGGTTCTTTTATCCCGAATCGTACCCAAAACTAATCAGCACCAGTTTCGCCCACAATTGACTTACCTTCCAAATTTTATGAAATTCGGTCAATTACTTTTTTAGTTAGAGTGGATACAAAATCTGCACAGACAGACACAGACAGACACAGACAGACAGACACACAGACACACACACAGACGTTACGCTAAAAATAGTTTTCTCGTATTCTAGAGGTCTCGAAACGTGTAGATCCGTCGAAAACTCGAGTTGCGATTTTCGGCAAGATTTCAATACTTTCCCTATACATTACAATGTATTGCAGAGAAAGTAAAAAATCGGTATTGTGGGTCAAATGATTGCAACTATAGCGTGTTACCCTTCACTTTAAAGGTCTTGAAAAAATCTTTCGTTTGATACTATACTTGACAACGTACCCCGGGTGTGTGTGACCTGACCCCCCCCCCCCGAAGGGGCTAATGACGTCACAAACAAAAAAAATTGTATCGCTGCTATTTTTCACAACAATGATTGAAACTATTAAGTCTCGTGATAATTGAGCTGTACATAAACCCTTTTATGCATGATTAAAATTTTGTCTTATGCTACCGTGTTAAAAAAAATCTGATGTGGGCAGGACATGACTTTCCTTATATAATGCAATGAATTTACTATTTTTACAGTAAAAAAAACATAGATTATTTTTATAGTAGTTATTTATATTCTTTCCAAGATATTGAATTTTCGTCAATGAGTCGTCATTTTCCCTGTCGTCATCATCAATGAGTCGTAATTGATTTAGCGTCATTTATATCCATTTGGCGAGTTTTTCGTTAATTTAGCAACATTTAAAAATGTCGCCAAGTTGCCGACATTCCACTAAATTCGCCGCCAAAATCTCACCAAGCGTTATGGACGAAGAAATAAGTTATTCTTACAGCAGATAAATGACTATTGGCGTTCAAATACAAAAGTATTACTCAAAGTATCTTTTTTCATGAATGGAACGAACTAGATCCACGAGAATGATGTCACCCAATGTATCGCATGGTATTACATATGAAAAGTGAACTTGTTTCTCAATAGGAAATATTTTTTTTTATTTTATATGACTTTTTGATAATTTTTTTGAAAAATGTGCAATATCTCGAGAACGGTTCATGTTAGCGTTCTAAAATTTATGTCAATCGTTTTCTAATGAAAAATTACATAAGAAATGTCTATTTGCGTAACTTTATTTGCGGTTTTGATTTTTTGACGATCTTTTCAAAATTTCAATCGAAAATTTAAGGGGGAAATCGAATGTTGAGAATTTTCTTAACATTCGATTAAGTTTAAAAACAATAGGCTTCCAGTGTTTACGGATTGTGATTTTTGTACCAAATTTTGTTCGAATCGGTCCATTCGTTCGTCAGTTATCGTCTCCACAGGCTCACTGACACACACACACACACACACAGACATCACTTCAAAAATGTTTAATTCGTGATCAGCGATGCTTGAAACGTGCTCTCCCGTCGAAAACTCGAATTCGAATTTTCGACCCCGTCACAATACTTTCCTTATACATTATGTATATAAGGAACGTCATATATAACATTTCGAATAAAATTCAAAGTTTTCGCTCGAATTAAAAAAAAAATTCTATCTAGTTCTAGTTTTTTTTTTATAACAAAGTCGGATATAAAGTTTTGTGAAAATACATTAATATTACTTTCCTTATATACATAATGTATAAAGAAAGTATTGTGACGGGGTCGAAAATTCGAAATCGAGTTTTCGACGGGAGAGCACGTTTCAAGCATCGCTGATCACGAATCAAACATTTTTGAAGTGATGTCTGTGTGTGTGTGTCAGTGAGCCCGTGGAGACGATAACTGACGAACGAATAGACCGATTCGAATCAAATTTGGTACAAAAATCACAATCCGTAAACACTGGAAGCTTATTGTTTTTACACGCAATCGAATGTTCAGAACCCCCCTAAATTTTCGAATGAAATTTTGAAAAAATCGTTAAAAAATCAATGCCACTAATAAAGTTACGCAAATAGACATTTCTTATGTAATTTTTTATTAGAAAACGACTGACAAAAATTTTAGAACGCTAACATGAACCGTTCTCGAGATATTGTACATTTTTCAAAAAAAAATATCAAAAAGTCATATAAAATAAAAATAAAATATTTCCTATTGAGAAACATGTTCACTTTTCATACGTAATACCATGCGAAAAATTGAGTGACATCATTCTCGTGGATCTAGCTCGTTCCATTCATGAAAAAAGATACTTTGAATAATACTTTTGTATTTGAACGCCAATAGTCATTTATCTGCTGTAAGAATAACTTATTTCTTAGTGCATAACGCTTGGCGTGATTTTGGCGACGAATTTGGCTGAATGTCGCCAACTTGGTGACTTTTTTGAAATGTTGCCAAATTAACGAAAATCTCGCCAAATGGATAAATATGACGCTAAATCAATGAAAATGACGACTAATTGTCGAAAATTTAATATCTTGGAAAGAATATTAGTATCTACTATAAGAAAAACCTATTTTTTTTTATGCAAAAGTATAAAATTCATTACATTATATAAGGAAAGTCATGTGTTGCCTCATCAGATTTTTTGTGGCTGCTATGGTGTACACAAGAAATCGACCACAGACATGAGATAGACAGGCGGACACCATTCCAAAAATAGTCAAAACTTGTTCAGGAGGTCTTAATATATATATTGGCATCAATATCGCGAAATTGAAAATTTTCGTGAAAACAATACTTTCTTTATACTACGCATGAGAAAGTAAAAATCTGATGTGGGCAGCAAGTGACTTTACCTATCAATGCAACGAACTTATTTCTTTCACAGTGAAATAATGATGTATAGGATCTACGGTACAGTATTTTAATGTTGAATCGTACATCTGGCGCATTTGCAGATGACAACGTGTAAAACTATTTCGAAGTGCCTAAATAACTTATATTTTGCGCAACTTGAAATTGACAAATACCAATATTGATAACAGCCGCAATCTATATAAAAAATCTGATGTGGGTTGACTTTCCCTGCAGACATATATCCACGTTATCTTTATTTTAATTAAATTTAATTCACTTTTAATTTAATTTTCGTTCTCATTTGATAACTGGACTTATTTTCAAAGGTGACGTAGAGAAAATACGAAAAAAATTAAATTGCTCGAGTACGGCTAGTCCTAGTGTAATGGGGTTAGTCTTATTCTTTCCTTCGTTAAAAATGACGTATGAAACAAGCATTTAATGGATATATTTGGGCATACGTAGTTTTTACTTTCCCTGCAATACATGGTAATGTATAGGGAAAGTATTGGAATCATGTTGAAAATCGCAACTCGAGTTTTCGACGGATCTACACGTTTCGAGACCTCTAGAATACGAAAAAACCATTTTTAGCGTGACGTCTGTGTGTGTGTCTGTCTGTGCAGATTTTGTATCCACTCTAACTAAAAAACTAATGGACCGAATTTCACAAAATTTGGTAGGTAAGTCACTTGTAGGCGAGTCTGGTGCTGATTAGTTTTGGGTACGATTCCGGATAAAAGAACCCGCCTATTTTTGCGAAATGGCCCGCAAAATCTTGTATCCACTCTAGCTAAAAATCTAATGGACCGAATTTCACAAAATTTGGTAGTTAAGTCGCTTGTGGGTCACTTTTGTGCTGATTAGATTTTGGTACGATTCGAAAAAAAATAACCTGCCTTTTTGCAAAATGGCCCGCAAAAATCGCCAAAATTTAAAATAAAGAACTACGTATGCTCAAATATATCCATTAAATGCTCGTTTAATACGTAATTTTTAACGAAGAAAAGAATAAGACCAACCCCATTACACTAGGACTAGCCGTTCTCGAGATATTTTTGTTTTTTCTTTTTTTCTCTACGCCACCTTTGAAAATGAGTCCAGTTACCAAATGAGAACGAAAAGTGAATTAATTGTGAATTAAATTTAATTAAAATAAAGAGAATGTGTATATAAGTCTGCAGGGAAAGTCATGTGCTGCCCACATCAGATTTTTTATTTTAGATTTTGACGATTTTTTGCGGGCCATTTCGCAAAAAAAGCGGGTCATTTTTTTCCGAAACGTACCAGAATCAAATCAGCACCAGGGTAACCCACAATGGACTCATCTATCAAATTTTGTGAAATTCGGTCCATTAGTTTTTCAGCTAGAGTGGATAAAGCAATTTTTGCGGACCATTTCGCAAAAAAAGGCGGGTTCTTTTATCCCGATTTGTACTAAAAACTAATCAGCACCAGGGTCACACCCAAGTGACTTACCTACCACATTTTATGAATTTTGGTCCATTAGTTTTTGTGTTAGAGTGGGTACATTTTACATACATACATTGTACATACATTGTACATTGATACATACATTATACAGACAGACAGACACACACATACAGACACACAGATACACACACAGACAGATGTCACGCTAAAATAGTTTTTTTGTATTCTAGAGGTCTCGAAACGTGTAGATCCGTCGAAAACTCGAGTTGCGATTTTCAGCATGATTCCAATACTTTCCCTATACATTACCATGTATTGCAGGGAAAGTAATAAAATTAAAAATCTGATGTGGGCAGCACATGACTTTCCCTGCAAACTTATATCCACGTTCTATTTATTTCAATTAAATGTAATTCACTTTTAATTCAATTTTCGTTCTCATTTGATAACTGGACTTATTTTCAAAGGTGGGGTGGAAAAATACGAAAAAAACTAATATATCTCGAGAACGGCTAGTCCTAGTGTAATGGGGTTGGTCTTATTCTTTTCTTCGTTAAAAATTACGCATTAAACAAGCATTTAATGGATATATTTGAGCATACGTAGCTTTTTAGTTTAGATTTTGGCAATTTTTGCGGGCCATTCTACAAAAAAAGGCAGGTTATTTTTTTCTGAATCGTACCAAAATCTAATCAGCACCAGGATGACCTATACGTGACTCATCTACCGTATTTTGTGAAATTCGGTCCATTAGTTTTTCAGCTAGAGTGGATGCAAGCTTTTGCGGGCCATTTCGCAAAAAAAGGCGGGTTCTTTTATTCCGAATCGTACCTAAAACTAATCAGTACCAGCCCCGCCCACAAGTGACTTACCTACAAAATTTTGTGAAATTCGGTCCATTAGTTTTTTAGTTAGAGTGGATACAAAATCTGCACAGACAGACAGACAGACACGCAGACACACAGACAGACAGACACACAGGCACACACACAGACGTCATGCTAAAAACGGTTTTTTCGTATTCTAGAGGTCTCGAAACGTGTAGATCCGTCGAAAACTCGAGTTGCGATTTTCGACATGATTCCAATACTTTCCCTATACATTACCATGTATTGCAGGGAAAGTAAAAAATCTGTCTGTTTGTCAGACAGATGAACATAATTCCAAAAATAGCCAAAGCATATTCAGGAGGTCTTAAAACATATATTGGCATCAAAATCTCGAAATCAAAAAATTTCTCGGAAACAATACTTTCTAAATGAAAAGTATCAGAAAGTAAAAATTGTTATGTGCCAAAATTCAGTTCTACAACGCAGCCAGCTTCTAATATTTAAAAAAAAAAATAGCGGTGGCCCCAGTCTGATGGAGGGAGCCGAACTGGTTTCGCGTGAATAATGTATCGTCAAATAGAACTTCAATAAGTTTATTCGTTGTTTTCTCTCTTTAGTCACAATTTTTTCGTTTACAACAGAATATGGATCTGTGACAACTAAAGTAACTTTCTTTAAGTAAGATATATAATTGAAATAACTTAATGTTTACTTTCTCACAGATAGCACTGAGAATGTAACGTTTTCACGAAAATTTTCGATTTCGAGATGTTGATGTCAATATATGTTTTATGACCTCCTGAACACGTTTTGAGTATTTCAGGAGTGATGCCCGTCTGTCCATCTGTGGTCGATTCCATGTGTGCCGGATAGCTGTGTGTGATATATATTGACGGATTTTCACGACACGTTACATTCAGCTTTGTTAACGAATAATCTAGAACTATATATAATTTTTTTTTAATTCGAGTGAAAACTATGAAATGTATTCGACATTTTATATTTCCTAAACATAGCAACATAGGATAAAATTTGACCTAATCATACATAAAAGGTTTTTTTTTTATACTGTTAGTTCCTATCGGGATGTCGGGGGGGGGGGGGGGTGTTTAGCAAGCTAACCCTTCCAGGAAGTATATTATCAAACTTGGTATGGATCGAAATAATTTTTAAACCCTTTAAAATGAAGGATAATACACTATAATTGTGATCATTTGGAGCAACGATGTAGATTCTTCAAAAATTTTCTTGGAAAATTTGCAAAATAAAAATAATGATAAAGCTACAGCTATTTAAAAATGGATTCTGTTGTGAGACAGTTGAATTGAGCTACACTTCAGTAAATTTTAATTTACGATCAAATATCAAGTCCTATACAAGTCTCTGCCCTCGCAATAGATTTTATAGAAGATCAAGTTTTAAGTTGAACACCGCTTGCGTAAAATCTAATAATTTTGCACTTTCTGGTTCCTTCATGTCTACGTTAAATTATCATATTAATAGGTTGAGTATATTTGGATTACGGAAGCTCCTCGTTATTATAACCTGCATATTTCGAAAACTAAGAAGCTGATTCAAAATCCAGTTATATATTGATTTAAGGACTTGAAAGGGTAAAAATTCCTAGCTCACTGTTTGTAGCTAGTACTTTTAGTTTTGATATAAGCATTACAAACTTTCAAAACGAAGCATTTTCAATGCTCTTTGATTTGACGAAACGATTGCTCAAAAACTGCAAGAGCTTTGTAAAAACAAATTGATCTGCAAACTAGATCTTTCTACTGAAAAATTTTGTCACTTACTGTTTTTATCTATCTATATATATATATATAAATAAGAAAAGTATGTATGTATGTATGATCCAACATCACGGGAGAACGGCTGAACCGAATTTGATGAAATTTGGTGGGTAGCCTTGAAATAGTCCCACTTAAAATTCAGTCCATGTTTCGAGTTTCTACTATCAAGGGTTGTCGCGATATTAATAAAAAACAAAATTTTCGTTTGTTTCATCTTCACGGGAGAACAGCTGCACCGAATTTATTGAAATAGCCCCCTATAAATTTAATCCAAGTTTCGAGTTTCTGAAACCAGGGGTTGTCGAGATATTAATGGAAAACGAAACTTTTTCCTAGGAGTTCTACTCTCTAACTCCATGATTCCCAACGAAAAGGTTGGAAATCGTTGGTTTAAAAACGTGAAAGTCTATTAAATGTCTGAGTTTTGTGGGAGTTTATTGAACGTATTAGTCACTTTAGAAAATCGCAGGTTTGAAGCAGCTATGACTTATATAATGCAACGATTTTTTTTTCTTGCATAATGCAATGAATTTACTTCTTTCACTGTGAAAAACAGTGTATAAGATTCACGGCCCTATATGTTCCGGTGTAATTTTTATCAGAGTTTTGCATCGTAAATCCCGAGCAACGCCGGGTAATCGCTGCTAGTCGTCTATAATTTAGAAGATATTTTTAGTGAAAATTAGTAGAGTAAAGGAAAAATTGGCTCGGACAAAACCTTTTTATTTTTATTCGAAAAGAAAATAGTTCAAAATAGTGAATTATAATGATTTAGTTATTATAATTATAAAAATTAAAATTGTTTCAGGTCAGAATATTGATGATGTCGATAAGTTACAGTACCGATACATTTAACGAACGATTTTTATACAATACCGATACATCACTAAACGATACATTATATCGGTACAGCGTAGACGATTTGTGATTTGTATATCATTTGTTGTTTCTTTATCCTTGAATCACAGTCACAGTTTATAAACATTTTAAACGTCAGAAATCAAAATCGATGAGCCAGTGAAAGACCCGCCTGTATTTCCCGCCAACCTGCACTACTCAAGGCGGTAACCTGCTCAATAAGACCTTCTCAGGTTTTGACGCAAACTAGTCTCAAATGCTACAAAATCGTCAAAAAACTAGTTGTTGGCGGCCGACCGTCAACATTCCCTTTCTGTCGTTCTACCTTGTGATTCATTCATCTGACACTCGTTCCCCCTTGTAAACAAAAGGAGATTAGTAGAGCGGCCGAAAGTTTTGCTACAGATGGGGCAAGTATTGGAGAAAAAAACGGTTTAGTCGTGTTTCCAGCCGCTGCATTGTTATCTTATGAGTGTTGTGTTATCGACTAAGAAGTCTAAAGGTGAAGAAAAGAATGTTGGAAGTCGAAATTTTGAAGTGACGGGTGACTGGATTGCTGCATGTTTGCAAATTTTGGTTTTTGGTCCTGTATCGGAATTTGAAGATTTTGTGGAAGATAATTGGTTCTCTTATAATCCAATTATATTTCTCAAGAAGTGGATAGAAAGGTAAGATTTTCATTTTATGGTATGTCTTCCCAAATCCGCCAAGAGGAGGAATTTGGGGTTATCAGGACCCATTGAAGTTCGTATAAATGATATTTGGAGAAGTGGAAGACAATATATTTTGTTACCCCCCCTTCATGGACATATTTAAGGGGGATCAGTGGGGTGCCGAAGCACCCCCTGGAAAATTGTTAATTTAATTAAGCCAATATGAGAGAAAAATATACGTATAATAAAAATGCTTTTTGGTATTGGAATATTGAACACAATTTTGTGTTTTCTCCCACGTGCATATTAATAAAAACAATTTAAACTTATACCTAAATGGAAAACTTAGGATTGCTGCATTAGATATGTTTACGAATGTTCAATTTGTTTGTTTAGTTGCTCTGTCTCCAGGAAGGTTAGAATTCTGTTCTGAAAGGGGGGTTATTTTTTAAAGGTTGTAAACACTAATTTTTAATAATAGGTGCATACTAATTTTTAAAAATGCTATACACACTAATTCTTAAAATGTGATGCTCATACCATTTATTCAGATTTACTTTTTAACAGCACATATTTCAAGGTTGATAGCAATCTCTGAATTTTGAATGCAATCAATTTTAGCACCCCCCCCCCCCCCCCCCTGGAAAAAATCCTGCATACTCCCACGCCCCCTGCATTTATTTTGGCGACGATACTGATAGATGAAGATTAAACATTTCGCAGAAATGTTAATTAACAAATTGGAAACGATTTTTCAGTGTATTCTGTAATATTGCTGTGTTTCATTCTACCGGTTACTGTGGCTTCTGTTTAAAGGTTATTTAACAAATTTAGAATTTATAAAAGGCTTTACAACGAAATTCCATCTGACAATCACGATTAAGTGATTTAGCACGCATGGCAATTGAAAATAGTGTGGTTAGAAAAACAACTAATTGTTAAGTTTTGCTGCCAAAAAAGCTAGAACCCCCCCCCCCCTTTTTTTTTCTTCTAAATGTTGTATTAACATATTTGTGTGATACAATTGTGTGTTATTTCTTCCATAGAATAAGTAAATTCATCCATTGTAAATTGTCCAATTCAATAAATTTCAGTTAGAAAGGAGGGGCTTAAAATAATTTTGCTCGTGAGCCTAAAAATTGTAGTACGCCACTGATTCTGGTGCTTGAAAAGGAGTGACAGCAGTGACAGATAAATAGTTTTGGCGGCGCTACGTTAAATATTAATTGGAGATACCTATGACGTCATTGTTTTTATAATATACTAAATTTTATATAGAAGTAACACCATATACTGCAGTGATATCATCAACAGGTTATGATTCATTTATGGAGGCATTTTTATCGTTGTGGTCCCGCACGTTGCTTTTCTGTACTCTTCAAACATATTTTTATGAAAGTTATAGAATTTATTAATTCGTCAGTGAGGATCATATTTGGCGGGATCGTGTTTTCAAATTATATAATTTACCGAAAAATTGAAATAGTTGAATTTCTTTTTCAGTTGGGACTAATATACCCGCAAAAATATATCAGAAATATCGTCTGCTGATTTTAATGCTTCATAATTAGACGGTCATTAAACTTTTCTTATTTTCCCTACATTACATGGCAATGTATAGGGAAAGTGTTGGAATCGTGCCGAAAATCGCAACTCGAGTTTTCGACTAATCTACGCGTTTTGAGCACTGTAGAACACGAAAATTTTTTTTCTGCGTGACGTTTGTGTGTGTGTCTGTGCGTGTAATGTATGTATCCGCTCTGGCTAAAAAACTAATGGATCAAATTTCATAACATTTGGTAGGTAAGTGGGTTATCGTAGGTGCTGATTACATTTTGGTACGATTTGGAATAAAAGAACTTGCTTTTTTTTGCGAAATAGCCCGTAAAAATCGTAAAAATTTAAAATAATAAGATTACATATGCTCAAATGTATCCATTAAATGCTTGTTTTATACGCAATATATGACGCAATATATCGAGATATTTTAGTTTTTTCGCCATTTTTGCCATATCACCTTTAGAAACACACCCAGTCTCCAAATGAAAAGGAAAATCGAATTAAAACGGCAAATTCAGAGTCATTTCAAGTAATTATCCGGGTTATTTTATGCAATTAAACTTAATTTAATGTATAACGAAACAAAGAAAGTGAATTTGTATCTGCAGGGGGAAGTCATGTCCCACTCACATTAGATTTTTATCTAACGAAGAACTTTTTTAACTTTCGAGTTTTCGACGGGAGAGCACGTTTCAAGCATCCCTAATCACGAATCAAACATTTTTGAAGTGATGTCAGTGTGTGTGTGTGTGTGTGTGTGTGTGCGTGTGTGTGGAGACGATAACTGACGAACGAATGCACCGATTCGAACGAAATTTGGTATAAAAATCACAATCCGTAAACACTGGAAGCCTATTGTTTTTATACGCAATCGAATGTTCAGAACCCCCCTAAATTTTCGAGTGAAATTTTGAAAAAAATCGTCAAAAAATCAGAACCGCTAATAAAGTTACGCAAATAGACATTTCTTATGTAATTTTTCATTAGAAAACGATTGACATAAATTTTAGAACGCTAACAGGAACCGTTCTCGAGATATTGCACATTAAAAAAAATATCAAAAAATTCTATAAAATAAAAAAGATATTTCCTATTAAGAAACATGTTCACTTTTCATATGTAATATGCGATAGATTGGGTGACATTCTCGCGGATCTAGTTCGTTCCATTCATGAAAGAAGATACTTTGAGTAATACTTTTACATTTGAACGCCAACAGTCATTTATCTGCTGTAAGAATAACTTATTTCTCCGTTCATAATGCTTGGCGAGATTTTGGCGGCGAATTTGGCGAAATGTCGCCAATTTGGCGACATTTTTAATTGTTGTCAAATTAACAAAAAATCACGCCAAATTGATAAAAATGACGCTAAATCAATGAAAATGACGACTAATTGAAGCAAATTCAATATCTTGGAAAGAATATAAGTATCTACTATAAGAATACCATTTTTTTTAACTGTAAAAGTAGTAAATTCATTTCATTATAGAAGGAAAGTCATGTGTTGCCCACATCAGATTTTTTTTATCAGAGCGAAAGAATTTTTATTTTATAGCAATATTTCTTTAGCCATTCTTATGAGAGAGTCAGTAAAGAGTTTCAGAAGAAATACCCATGCTCTAAAGCCACTCATAATTCAGTAACTGCAAGGGTAGTAAAGCGTTAACGAGAAACTGGATCGATCTGTTGTGGACAAAGCGAGAACAAGCAAACATTCTATTTTAACACAGGATAAGTTGTCTGAAATTGGGACTGTGTGTTGCTAAAGCTCTTCAATGATACTTTCGTAAGAATGGCTAGTGAAATATTGCTCTAAAATAAAAATTTCTCCCACGTTAGGAAAACACCGTGTTATTCGATGGATAAAAAAGAAGTTTGCAACGATCCTCTAACGTATTAAAAACAGCAGACGATATTTCTGGTATATTTTTAAGGGTATATTAATGCCACTTGAGTGAAAAAAATCTATTATTTCAACTTTTTGGTACATTATAACTGAAAAAATAAATCTACTATTTAAATTTCTTGGTACATTATAACTAAAAAAAAACTATTTCTATTTCTTGGTACATTATAACTGTAAAAAAATCTACTATTCCAATTCCTTGGTACATTATAACTGAAAAAAAAATCCACTATTTCAATTTCTCTGTGCATTATAACTGAAAAAAATCTACTATTTTAATTTCTCGGTACATTGTAACTGAAAAAAAATCCATTATTTCAATTTCTCCGCACATTATAACTGAAAAAAGTCCTATTTCAATTTCTCGGTACATTATAACTGAAAAAATCTACTATTTCAATTTCTTGGCATATTATAACTGAAAAAAAATCCTCTATTTCAATTTCTCGGTTTATTTAAACTGGTTTATTTAAAATCTACTTATTATTTCAATTTTTTGGTACATTACAACTAAAAAAAATCTGATGTGGGCAGCACATGACTTTCCTTATGTAATGCAATTAATTTACTACTTTTACAGCAAAAAAAATAGGTTATTCTTATAGTAGATACTTATATTCTTTCCAAGATATTGAATTTTCGTTAATTAGTCGTCATTTTCATCGATTTAGCTTCATTTTCATCCATTTGACGAGATTTTCGCTAATTTGGCAACATTTAAAAAGTCGCTAAGTTGGCGACATTCCGCCAAATTTGTCGCCAAAATCTCGCCAAGCGTTATGGACGGAGAAATAAGTTATTTTTAAAGCAGATAATTGATAATTGGCGTTCAATACAAATGTATTACTCAAAGTACTTTTTCTTATGAATGGAACGAGATAGATCTACGAGATTGATGTCACCCAATTTATCGCATGATATTATATATGAAAAGTGAACATGTTTCTCAACAGTTAATATATATTTTTTAATTTATGAGATTTTCAAATAAATTTATTTAAAAAATGTGAAATATCTCAAGAACGGTTCTTGCTAGCGTTCTAAAGTTTATGTCAATCGTTTTCTAAGGAAAAATTACATAAGAAATGTCTATTTGTGTAACTTTATTAAAGGTTTTGATTTTTTTGAGGATTTTTTCAAAATTTCACTCGAAAATTTAGGGGGTTCTGAACATTCGATTGCGTTTAAAAACAATAGGCTTCCAGTATTCACAGATTGTGATTTTTGCACCAAATTTAATTCAATCGCACCATTCGTTCGTGAGATATCGTCTCCACAGGCTTACTGACACACACACCACACACACATACACACAGACATCACTTCAACATTGTTTGATTCGTGAACAGGGATGCTTGAAACGTGCTCTCCCGTCGAAAACTTGAATTCGAATTTTCGACCCCGTCACAATACTTTCCTTATACATTATGTATATAAGGAAAGTAAAAATCAAATACAAATGTATTACTCAAAGTACTTTTTCTTATGAATGGAACGAGATAGATCTACGAGATTGATGTCACCCAATTTATCGCATGATATTATATATGAAAAGTGAACATGTTTCTCAACAGTTAATATATATTTTTTAATTTATGAGATTTTCAAATAAATTTATTTAAAAAATGTGAAATATCTCAAGAACGGTTCTTGCTAGCGTTCTAAAGTTTATGTCAATCGTTTTCTAAGGAAAAATTACATAAGAAATGTCTATTTGTGTAACTTTATTAAAGGTTTTGATTTTTTTGAGGATTTTTTCAAAATTTCACT
This sequence comes from Amaurobius ferox, assembly GCA_951213105.1. Classification (NCBI taxonomy): domain Eukaryota; kingdom Metazoa; phylum Arthropoda; class Arachnida; order Araneae; family Amaurobiidae; genus Amaurobius; species Amaurobius ferox. The sequence continues at coordinate 67,564,672 of OX578152.1, forward strand.
CGAAAATTTAGGGGGTTCTGAACATTCGATTGCGTTTAAAAACAATAGGCTTCCAGTATTCACAGATTGTGATTTTTGCACCAAATTTAATTCCAATCGCACCATTCGTTCGTGAGATATCGTCTCCACAGGCTTACTGACACACACACACACACACATACACACAGACATCACTTCAACATTGTTTGATTCGTGAACAGGGATGCTTGAAACGTGCTCTCCCGTCGAAAACTTGAATTCGAATTTTCGACCCCGTCACAATACTTTCCTTATACATTATGTATATAAGGAAAGTAAAAATCTGACGTGGGCAGCACATGACTTCCCATATAATAATGCAATGAATTTACTACTTTTACAGTAAAAAAAAAATCTGATGTGGGCAACACATGACTTTTCTTATATAATGCAATGAATTTACTACTTTTACAGTTAAAAAAATGTTATTCTTATAGTAGAAACTCATATCCTTTCCAAGAAATTAAATTTTCTTCAATTAGTCGTCATTTTCATTGATTTAGCGTTATTTTTATCAATTTGGCGAGATTTTTGTTAATTTGGCAACAATTAAAAATGTCTCCAAGTTGGCGACATTCCGCCAAAATCTCGCCAAGCTTTATGGACGGAGAAATAAGTTATTCTTGCAGCAGATAAATGACTATTGGCGTTCAAATGCAAAAGTATTACTGAAAGTATATTTTTTTATGAATGGAACGAGCTAGATCCACGAGAATGATGTCACCCAATTTATCGCATGGTATTACATATGAAAAGTGAACATATTTCTCAATAGGTAATATTTTCTTTTTATTTTATATGATTTTTTGATAATTTGTTTTTAAAATGTGCAATATCTCGAGAACGGTTCCTACTAGCTTTCTAAAATTTATGTCAACCGTTTTCTAATAAAAACTTACACAAGAAATGACTATTTGCGTAACTTTATTAAAGGTTTTGATTTTTTGATGATTTTTTCAAAATTTCACTCGAAAATTTAGAGGGGTTCTGAACATTCGATTGCGTATAAAAACAATAGGCTTCCAGTATTTACGAATTGTAATTTTTGTACCAAATTTCGTTTGAATCGGCTCATTCATTCGTCAGTTATCGTCTCCACAGATTCACACACACACACACACACACACACACACACACACACACACATACTTTCACACAGACATCACCTCAAAAATGTTCGATTCGTGATCAGGGATGCTTGAAACGTGCTCTCCCGTCGAAAACTGGAATTCGCATTTTCGACCCCGTCACAATACTTTCTTTATACTTTATTATATATAAGGAAAGTAAAAAATCTACTACTTTAATTTTGCGGTACATTTAAAACTTGCACTCAAATTTTCGTCCACTCTGCATAAAAGCGTTTATTTCCCTTTTAGAACATTATTCGTACCTGCTGCAGGAGGTGCAATGTCTGTGTCGGCGATTTCCATGGAAGCCAATGCCTGCAAGTGGGGGTCGAAATGTTTGGGATAGGGTGTGTCAAATACCCGTCTTTTTGGGAGGTTCTTCGTTTGGGATGGACGCTGTCCCACCCGTAAGCAAATGTTAAATGTGTAAAATAATGTTATATATTAAAACTTTTTTTAGTCGATTTTTGCTCATTTCAACGTCCACCGTCCCCATAATAGTATTCCATTTGCTATTTATACTCATTGTTGTTTCATCGGTGGTGTTAGCTTTCTATCCAGTATAGTTTGACGTTCATTTCTTATTTCAATTTCTTTCTGTCTATCTCAATTAAACTTCGCTGAACATTCGCCTACCCATACATATATTACTCAATTTCTTTAAAATATGACAAAAGAGACAGTCACCAAGGCTATAACCCTTTTCTCATTCATTCAACATCCTCTGATGTGTCACCATTTAACTATCGTGCCTTTTAATTGTTAAAAAGCGAACTTTCTAAACGCAAGATCTTAAACAATGGATGAACTATGGAAAAAAATCTGATGTGGGCAACACATGACTTTCCTTATATAATGCAATGAATTTACTACTTTTACAGTTAAAAAATGTTATTCCTATAGTAGATACTTATATTCTTTCCAAGATATTGAATTTTCTTCAATTAGTTGTCATTTTGATTGATTTAGCGTCATTTTTATCCATTTGGTGAGATTTTTGTTAATTTGGAAACAATTAAACAAGTCGCCAAGTTGGCGACATTTCGCCAAATTTGTCGCCAAAATTTCGCCAAGCGTTATGGACGAAGAAATAAGTTATTCTTACAGCAGATAAATAACTATTGGCGTTCAAATACAAAAGTATTACTCAAAGTATCTTTTTTCATGAATGGAACGAGCTAGATCCACGAGAATGATGTCACCCAATTTATCGCATTGTGTTACACATGAAAAGTGAACATGCTTCTCAATAGGTAATATTTTTTTTTTATTTTATGACTTTTTGATAATTTTTTTGAAAAATGTGCAATATCTCGAGAACGGTTCATGTTAGCGTTCTAAAATTTATGCCAATCGTTTTCTAATGAAAAATTACATAAGAAATGTCTATTTTCGTAACTTTGTTAGAGGTTTTGATTTTTTGACGAATTTTTCAAAATTTCACTCAAAAATTTAGGGGGGGGGGGGTTCTGAACATTCGATTGCGTATAAAAACAATAGACTTCCAGTGTTTATGGATTGTGATTTTTGTACCAAATTTCGTTCGAATCGGTCCATTCGTTCGTCAGTTATCGTCTCCACAGACTCACTGACACACACACACACACACACATACTTTCACACACACACACACACACACACACACACACACACAGACATCACTTCAAAAATGTTTGATTCGTGATCAGGGATGCTTGAAACGTGCTCTCCCGTCGAAAACTCGAATTCGAATTTTCGACCCCGTCACAATACTTTCCCCGTCACAATATATACATTATGTATATAAGGAAAGTAATAATGAAAGAGGAATGTAGAAAATACTACTAATAACTTTAAGAAATGCCCTCTTACCTTGGAAACTTAGCTGCAGGTTGATAGCTGTAGATTCCAATATTTTCCCTATACATTACCATGTATTGCAGGGAAAGTAAAAATCTGATGTGGGCAGCACATGACTTTCCCTGCAGACTCAAATTCATATTTTCTTTATTTCTTTAATAATTCAATAGATTAAGTTTAATTGAACCAAATAACACTAAATTTGCATTTTTAATTCAATTTTTGTTTTTATTTGGTACTGGACATTTTTCCGAAATCGGCGTACCAAAAATGCAAGAAATCTCAAATATCTTGAGAACGGTTAGTCCTAATGCATAATGGAGTGTGTTATATTCTTTTCTTCGTCAAAAATTGCGTCTAAAACACGAATTTAAATGATACATTTGAGCATACGTAGTCTTTTTTTTCTTTTAGATTTTGGCAATTTTTGTGGCCCATTTCGTAAAATAAGGTAGGTTGTTCTTTTACGAATTGTACCAAAATCTAGTCAGCACCAGAGTATCCCACAAGTAACTTATCTACCAAATTTTGTGAAATTTGGTCAATTAGTATTTTAGATAAAGTGGATACATGAAATTTTTACGGGCCATTCCGCAAAAAAAGGCGGGTTCTGTTTTTACGAATCCTACCAAAAATTAATCAGCACCAGGATCTCACCCAAGTGACTTACTTACCAAATTTTATGAAATTCGGTCCAGTAGTTTTTTAGTAAGAGTGGATTGTACAGACAGACACAGACACACACACAGACGTCACGATAAAAATAGTTTTTCCGTATTCTAGAGGTCTCGAAACGTGTAGATCCGTCGAAAAATAGAGTTGTGATTTTCGGTATGATTCTAATACTTTCCCTATACATTACCATGTATTGCAGGGAAAGTAAAAACAAACTTTTAAAGAATGATAACGAATTTCAAAAGAATAACTTGCGCACGAAATCTGTACAGATATATATTTTTATTTTCCCTACATCAATACATGCTAATGTACAGGAAAAGTATCGGAATCGTAACGAAAATTGGAATTCGAGTTTTCGTCGAGTCGAAAATCCACATGTTTCGAACCCTTTGGAACCTCAATAAACAATTTTTAGAGTGACTTCTGTGTGTGGTGTTTATCTATGTAATGTATGTATCCATTCTAGTTCAAAAACTCTTAGACGAAATTTTACAAAATTTGGTGAGTCTCTTGTATCCTGGTGCTGATTAGATTTTGATACGATTCGAGAATAAATAATTTGCCGTTTCTTGCGAAATAGTCCACAAAAATCACATGTATCCATTTTAGCAGAAAAAAAAAATCTGATGTGGGCAACACATTACTTTCCTTATATAACGTAATGAATTTACTACTTTTACAGGAAAAAAATAGGTTTTTCTTATAGTAGATACTAATATTCTCTCCAAGATATTGAATTTTCGACAAGGAGTCGTCATTTTCATTGATTTAGCGTCATATTTATCCATTTGGCGAGATTTTCGTTAATTTGGCAACATTTCAAAGAAGTCGCCAAGTTGGCGACATTCCGCCAAATTCGTCGCCAAAATCTCGCCAAGCGTTATGCACTAAGAAATAAGTTATTCTTACAGCAGATAAATGACTATTGGCGTTCAAATGCAAAAGTATTATTCAAAGCATCTTTCTTCATGAATGGAACGGGCTAGATCCACGAGAATGATGTCACTCAATTTATCGCATGGTATTACATATGAAAAGTGAACATGTTTCTTAATAGGAAATATTTTTTTTTTACTTTATATGACTTTTTGATAATTTATTTAAAAAATGTACAATATCTCGAGAACGGTTCATGTTAGCGTTCTAAAATTTATGTCAATCGTTTTCTAATGAAAAATTACATAAGAAATGTCTATTTGCGTAACTTTATTAGTGGTTTAGGTTTTTTGACGAATTTTTCAAAATTTCATTCGAAAATTTAGGGGGGTTCTGAGCATTCGATTGCGTATAAAAGCAATAGGCTTCCAGTGTTTACGGATTGTGATTTTTGTACCAAATTTGGTTCGAATCGGTCCGTTCGTTCGTCAGTTATCGTCTCCACAGACTCACTGACACACACACACACACACACACACACACACACACACACACACAGACATCACTTAAATGTTTGATTCGTGATTAGGGATGCTTGAAACGTGCTCTCCCGTCGAAAACTCGATTACGAATTTTCGACCCCGTCACAATACTTTCCTTATACATTATGTATATAAGGAAAGTAAAAATGAACAAATTTCACAAAATTTGGTAGTCACTTGTGGGTTATCCTGGTGATGATTAGATTTTTGTACAACTTGGAATACAAAAAAAACCTGCTTTCTTTTGCAAAATGGCCCACAAAAGTTTAAAATTAAATACTATATGTGCTTAATTGTATCAGTTAAAGTCTTGTTTTAACGTAATTTTTAATGAGGATAAGAATACGACCAACCACATACATCTGGAACTAACCGTTCTTAAGATATTTCAGTTTTTTTGTATTTTTACTTTCCTTATATACATAATGTATAAGGAAAGTATTGTGACGGGGTCGAAAATTCGAATTCGAGTTTTCGACGGGAGAGCACGTTTCAAGCATCCCTGATCACGAATCAAACATTTTTGGAGTGATGTCTGTGTGTGTGTGTGTGTGTGTGTGTGTGTGTGAAAGTATGTGTGTATGTGTGTGTGTCAGTGAGTCTGTGGAGACGATAACTGACGAACGAATGGACCGATTCGAACCAAATTTGGTACAAAAATCACAATCCATAAACACTGGAAGCCTATTGTTTTTATACGTAATCGAATGTTCAGAACCTCCCTAAATTTTCGAATGAAATTTTGAAAAAATCGTCAAAAAATCAAAACCGCTAATAAAGTTACGCAAATAGACATTTCTTATGTAATTTTTCATTAGAAAACGATTGGCATAAATTTTAGAAGGCTAACATGAACCGTTCTCGAGATATTGTACATTTTTCAAAAAAATTATGAAAAAGTCACATAAAAAAAAATTCCTATTGAGAAACATGTTCACTTTTCATATGTAATACCATGCGATAAATTGAGTGACATCATTCTCGTGGATCTAGCTCGTTCCATTCATGAAAAAATATACTTTGAATAATACTTTTGTATTTGAACGCCAATAGTCATTTATCTGCTGTAAGAATAACTTTTTTCTTAGTACATAACTCTTGGCGAGATTTTGGCGACGAATTTGGCGAAATGTCGCCAACTTGGCGACTTTTTGAAATGTTGCCAAATTAACGTAAATCTCGTCAAATGGATAAAAATGAAGCTAAATCAATGAAAATGACAACTAATTGTCGAAAATTCAATATCTTGGAAAGAATATTAGTATCTACTATAAGAAAAACCTATTTTTTTACTGTAAAAGTAGTAAATTCATTACATTATATAAGGAAAGTCATGTGTTGCCCACATCAGATTTTTAACACTTTACAGCATAGTTGAAAAGTGTTTATGACTTTGTTCATTCTGTCTGTCTGTCTGTCCATTAGCACGATAACTGTCTTAAAAATGACTTTATCAAAATGAAATTTTAGTATGTTGTTCAAACGGTCTGTGGGACCTACGGGAATATAAATGAATAATATCACCCAGTTAATTTTGGATTGAACCCGGGTTGAAAAAATGAAATACATTGAACCCTATGGCACCTAATTTTTCAAACATTTTTTTAAACGAATTTAAAATTCACAAATTGCTTCAAAAGTTTTAGGAAATATACAAATTATCACATAAAATATATATAAAAAAATTCAGCAAAATATATTCAGTAGTTTTGTAAATAAAAATTAAAATAATAATTACACCCTTTATATGAAGAGTTCACGGGACCATTTTATGAAGAGGTCACGTGACCAACTTCAAAACAAATTCATATTACTTTCCCTGCAATACATGGTAATGTATAGGGAAAGTATTGGAATCATACCGAAAATCACAACTCGAGTTTTCGACGGATCTACACGTTTCGAGACCTCTAGAATACGAAAAAACCATTTTTAGCGTGACGTCTGTGCGTGTGTCTGTCTGTCTGTGTGTCTGTCTGTCTGTCTGTCTGTGTGTCTGTCTGTCTGTGCAGATTTTGTATCCACTGTAACTAAAAAACTAATGGACCGAATTTCACAAAATTTGGTAGGTAAGTCACTTGTGGGCGGGGCTGGTGCTGATTAGTTTTGGGTACGATTCGGAATAAAAGAACCCGCATTTTTTTGCGAAATGGCCCGCAAAAGCTTGTATCCACTCTAGCTGAAAAACTAATGGACCGAATTTCACAAAATTCGGTAGATAAGTCACGTATAGGTCACTCTGGTGCTGATTAGATTTTGGTACGATTCGGAAAAAAATAACCTGCCTTTTTTTGCAAAACGGCCCGCAAAAATCTTCAAAATCTAAACTAAAGAACTAGGTATACTCAGATATATCCATAAAATGCCCGTTTAATACGTAATGTTTAACGACGAAAAGAATAAGACCAACCCCATTACACTAGGACTAGCCGTTCTCGAGATATTTTAGTTTTTCGTACTTTCCCTACGCCACCTTTGAAAATAAGCCCGGTTACCGAATGAGAACGAAAATTGAATAAAAGTGAAATAAATGTAATTAAAATAAAGAGAACGTGGATATAAGTCTGCAGGGAAAGTCATGTGCTGCCCACATCAGATTTTTTTCTTTATTGCTTTAACAATTCTTTATATTGAGTTTACTTGCACCGAATAACACTAAATTTGCATTTTTAATTCAATTTCTGTTTTTATTTGATAATTGGACATTTTTCCGAAATCGGCGTAACAAAAATGCAAGATATCTCAAGTATCTTGAGAACGGTTAGTCCTAAAGTATAATGGATCGTGCTATATTATTTTCCTCTTCAGAAATTGCTTGTAAAATAAGAATTTAATTGATACATTTGAGTATAGACTACTTAGTCTTTTTTTTTAGATTTCAGCGATTTTAGCGGGCCATTTTGTAAAAAAAGGAAGGTTGTTCTTTTCCGAATCGTACCAAAATCTAATCAGCACCAGAGTATCCCACAAGCAAGCAACTTATCTACCAAATTTTGTGAAATTTGACCAATTAGTATTTTAGCTAGAGTGGATACATGGAATTTTTGCGAACCATTTCGTAAAAAAAGGCGGGTTCTTCTTTTTCGAATCGTACCAAATTCTAATCAGCACCAGAGTATCCAACAAGTAACTTATCTACCAAATTTTGTGAAATTCGGTCAATTAGTATTTTAGCTAGAGCGGATAAATGAAATTTTTACGGACCATTTCGCAAAAAAAGGAGAGTTCTGTTTTTATGAATCGTACCAAAAACTAATCAGCACCAGGGTCACATTCAAGTGACTTACCTACCAAATTTTATGAAATTCGGTCCATTAGTTATCGAGTTAGAGTGGATACATACATTGCACAGACAGGCACACACACAGACGTCATGCTAAAAATAGATTTTTCGTATTCTAGAGGTCTCGAAACGTGTAGATCCGTCGAAAACTCGAGTTGCGATTTTCGACATGATTCCAATACTTTCTCTATGCATTACCATGTATTGCAGGGGAAATAAAAATCATTCTAGATTTTTGGATAACAAAGTCTGATATAAAGTTTCGTGAAAATCCATTAATATTTGTGGCTGCTATGGTATACACAAGAAATCGACCGCAGACAGGCAGACATCACTCCAAATGTAGTTAAAGCGTGTTCAAGAGGTGTTAAAACATAAACTGGTATCAAAATCTCTAATTCGAAAATTTTCGTGAAATGCAATACTTTCTCTATGATAGTCAATAGGCGATTTTGATGAAGCATATATCTGTTATTATGGTTACAAATAGAATCAGAAACCGTTTAAAAAAATTTAATTATAAAATATAAGAAATCTGATATCGGCAACAAGTGACTTTCTCTACATAATGCAGTGACTTTACTTCCTTGACAGCGAAATAATGATGTAAAAGATCCACAGCGCAATGTTTCTGTCATTGAATTAACACCACGTAAATTGAAATTGGGCGATTTTGGAAACTTATGAGTCCAAACAGAGAAACTTATTGACTGTCAATATATATCCCGTAAAATAAATGACTATTGGCGAATTCTTTGACGTCAAAATATAAATCGAATACATAAAATATCTTCTCTTGTGAATGGAATGAACTAGATCCACGAAAATTATGTTAACAGATTTATTGCATAATACTGCATGTGGAAAGTGATTTTTTTAATTTTGTCATTTTTTTTTTATAAGTTTTTTTTTAAAAATGTGCAAAAACCCTAAAGCGGTTAATGATAGCGTTCTAGAAATGGATGTCGTTTTCTGATGAAAATTTACTTCGCAAATGATTACTGAAGGAATTTTTTATGATTTTTTAAAAAAATCATTCGAAAATTTGGGGAGATTTTCCAAACATTCAATCGTATTTAAAATCAATAGGGTTTCAGTATGCACTTATTGTAATAATCGTATCAAATTATTTTCGAAATATTCAATAATAAGTTCGTCAGATATCATATTTATAGACTCTCACACACACACACTAACATAAACACACTTACATATTAACATATACATATTACTAACCTTTCGCTTACGGGTGGGACAGCGTCCATCCCAAACGAAGAACCTCCCAAAAAGACAGGTATTTGACATACCCTATCCCAAACAGTTCGATCCTCCTTTGCAAGTATTGGCGTCCATGGGTGCCAAGGGTATGTCAAATACCTGTCTTTTTGAGAAGTTCTTCGTTTGGGATTAGACGCTGTCCCACCTGTAAGCAAAAGTTTAACACACACCCACATATGCGCACACTGATGAGAGCTTGATGGTAGGGGAGGGAGGGTACGGTCCCTGTGGATGCCACCCACCACTGGGTTTCGGTCTAAATTGGGTGGCTCTTCCCGGCAGTCCAAACAGTTACTTTACACCTTTCTGGTAGGTCGGACGGTCTGGGTCTCAACAATAACAACAACACATGCGTACACTGAGGTATATACACGCAGACATCCCTTCAAAAACGTTCGACTCGAGTTTGGGAATGTTTAAAACGTACTCCTCTGTTGAAAACTCGAATTCAAATTTTCGTCCCTGTTACAATACTTTTCTTATATATTGTTCTATGTAAACATAAATCGTCTTCTATAATTATAAATTAAAATATTTCAACAACGGTTGGCATTACACCAGTAGAGTTAATTAAGAAAACTTGATATTTTCTCTGTCCATAATGGTATAAAAGCGAATTCGGTGGCCGTTGTCGAGATTTTGCTGGAAGAATGTTCGAACCCAAAATTCCTAGATTTATAAATTTTACGTATAAAATTCCAAGCTGTTAGATTTTTCTCATTAATTATTAGGTCAACTCCCACGTGAATGTAAAGTATCAAGTTCCCACCTTCAGAGGCTTGGGCTGCGTCATATTTAACTCAGTCTCTCACGCAGCTGCATGATACAGATAAATGTATGAGAAAGCCGAGTGGGTCCCTCGCTCAAGCTCCATTCATACTTCTCGTAGGTCCGATATGATTCCAGAAATTAATAGAATTGTGCATTTCCAGCAATGTTCGCCGAATCTGGAGCCGGTAGAACGTTACCAGTGAGTGGACGTCACGAGCTCTTAATTCATTAGTGTAATATCCTGCCTGTTCATATTGCGACTGTGCCAGTCAATGACTGGATCTTTAGAAGGTTACTCCGCGTGCGGCTGGTATTTTCTTTATCAGTTCTGGTCTTCATCGATTTTTAGAGTTTGATATTCCTTCTGGAGGTGGTAAGTAGAGTGTTACTGCTATTAAAATCATATATTTAATGCACAATGTTTTTTATCTTAAGTCTAGGAAGAATCTACATAATATGCAGATTTGGCTGGATAAGTGTGTGTGATGTATAACAATTATCGAACGCTTTCATTATATGTAAAGTACACTTTGTGCAAAGGTAAGAAGAACTTGAGCAACATAAGTACGAATAAGACAATAATGCAGCATGTAGCTGTTTCGAGGATACGCTGAATCCTCTTCGTCAGTGAGAGAACCAACAAACCCGAAGTCAAAAAGATGAAGAAATTTTTCGTCTTTTTGACTTTTCTTACTATCTTTCTCAACTGCCAAGCAGCGACAACGGTCCTGCTGGTACTTTTTATGAGTTCACAAAAATTTAATTAAAAAAAATTAAGAAAGAGAGAGAGAGAGAGAGAGAGAGAGGAGAGAGAGAGAGAGAGGAGAGAGAGAGAGAGAGAGCACCATTAAAACCATACTAAAATGTATGTCTATAAGCTTGCTTATCGATTTAAAATGCTAATTCTTGGCTTAGAAAGTTCGGTTATTGTTTCAAAACACAATCGAATACTCAGAACTACCCTAAATTTTCGAGTGAAATTTTGAAAAAATCGTCAAAAAATCAAAACCTTTAATGCAGTTACGCAAATAGACATTACTTATGTAATTTTTCCTTAGAAAACGATTGACAAAAGCTTTAGAGCGCTAGCATGAAACGTTCTTGAGATATTGCACATTTTTCAAATAAAGTTATCAAAAAATCCCATAAATTAAAAAAAAAAATTAACTGTTGAAAAACATGTCCACTTTTCATATGTAATATTATGCGATAAATTGGGTAACATCATTTTCGTGGATCTAACTCGTTCCATTCACGAGAAAAGATACTTTGAGTAATACTTTTGTATTTGAACGCTAATAGTCATTTATCTGCTGTAAGAGTAACTTATTTCTCCGTCTATAACGCTTGGCGAGATATTGGCGACGAATTTAGCGGAATGTCGCCAACTTGGCGATATTTTTAAATATTGCCAAATTAACGAAAATCTCGAAAAATTGATAGAAATGACTCTAAATTATTGAAAATGACGACTAATTGAAGAAAATTCAATATCTTGGAAAGAATATAAGTATCTACTATAAGAATAACATTTTTTTAACTGTAAAAGTAGGAAATTTATTGCATTATATAAGGAAAGTCCTGTGCTGCCCACATCAGACTTTTTACTTATCCATTATTTTTTTAAATAAAAAAATATAACCTAAAGAATAACCTAAAGACTTTTTTTAAAGACAATAATAATAAAGTTCGGTTTCTAGTTTTAATTTGCGTATCATTATCTCTATCTTCAAGAATAGATTTTTTAGCTTTTCAAGAAAAACAATTACTACTTTAGAATATGCTGAACAAACTAAATGGACCACTAAAATATTTCGTTGTAACGAAGTTTCGTAAGGGGAAGAAAATGAATCTAATTTTGCATCGAGACATCACGATATACTTTTGCCGGGGATTGATTGAAAATCTATCACGGTGTTTGTTTCTTCTAATTACATTTGATTGTTTTGTATAGGTTGAATTTTAAACTAAAAATGTACACTTTTAATTCAACATTTATATTTGATTTAATTTATCTGAAATTTTTAGGAAACAATCAAGCAAAACAAATAATAGCTACTGGTTCGTGGCAGAAAAATTTGGGACATCCACTGGTCCGCAATGTATTTTTGCTTGAGAAACTGCTCTTATTGATAAATGAATTTGATGTTGGTAAATTAAAAACAATCTGATGTGGACAGTACATGACTTTCCCTACAGACTTGAATTAATGTTTTCTTTTTCTTTAATTCATTAAATTGAGTTTTATTCCACACACACAAAAAAAAAACACGCATACTTATTTGAAATGACTGTGAATTTGCAATTTTTATTCGATTTTTGATTTTATTCAATAACTAAGTATATTCAAGGTGGCGTAGCAAAAATGTAAAAAACTAAAATATGTCGAAAATGGCTAATGCTAGAGAGTAAAGGGGTTGTTCTTATTCTTTTTATCGTCTTATTGTATTCTTCTTATTCTTTTTTCTTACAAAACAAGCATTTAATGGATGCATTTGAGCATACGAGGTCTTTTATTTTATATTTTACTCATTTTTGCGGGCCATTTTGCAAACAAAAGCAGGTTCTGCTTTCCCGAATCATAACAAAATCTAATCAGCACAAGGGTAACCTACAAGTGACTTATCTTCAAAATTTCGTGAAATTTGGTCACTTAGCTTCTTATCTAGAGTGGATATATGCTTGGTCACTTAGCTTCTTATTTAGAGTGGATATATGCGATTTTTTTTTTTTGGGGGGGGGGGGGGGGGCATTTCGAAAAAAAAAAAAAAAAAAAAAAAAAAAAAACGGGTTCTTCTATCCGAATCGTATCAAAATCTAATCAACACCATAGTCACCTACGAGTAACTTACCAAATTTTATAACATTTGGTCAATTAGATTTTTAGTTAGAGTGGAAACATACATTGAACAGACAGACACACATACAGACGTCAAGTTAAAAATAGCATTTTCGTGTTCTAGAGGTCATAAAACGTGTAGAATCGTCGAAAACTCGAGATGCGATTTTCGGCAAGATTCCAGTACTTTCCCTATATATTACCATGTATGCAAGGAAAGTAATAATGTCCATTAATTGGAGGTGTCCGCTATTCGGAAGTGTTCCATTATGAGGTTTTACTGAAAACGTTCTATAAATGAACACTGGTGTCTATACTGCGTACAATGTTAATACAATGTTACAGAATGGGTCTGTGAATATTTGGAAAAAGTGCAATATCTCAAGATCGGCTCATGCTAGCATTCTAAAGTTCATGCCATTCATTTAGGGTTCCAGTATTTACTAATTGTAATAATCGTGTCAAATTACGTTCAAAACTCGTTCATGAGACATCGCACCCGCAGACTCACATACACTAACACACGTATACACACACACACAAACGTACATATACATGCACACACTGCTACACACACACATACGGGCATCACTTCAGGAACGTTCGATTCGAGTTCAGGGATGTTTGAAACGTGCTTTTCGGTAGAAAACTCTGTAAACAAATTTTCGACCCCTCACAATACATTCTCCATACGTTACACTATATATATAGGGAGAGTAAAAATTTGATTATGTTATGAAAGTCTTCTTCACAGGGTGTATGAAAGTAGTTCTCATCGTTTGTAAATCTGATTAGTAGTGG